>OMLP01028033.1:0-26784 GCA_900302685.1 Spondyliosoma cantharus
ACATTAATTCATTAGTGATTGTAATCCTGTAGTACAATATATCATTCTGACATGCACTTTTATTTTTCATGAAACTATGAAAGTTCTATTTTGATTGAACAAATGATTAAAGTACTTTTAGCAAAGCTTTGCGTTTGCGATTGTGTTATCTCAATTCTGTGCCAGTAAAATTTTATATATTTGTTGTGAATGCATATCAGTTCCAAATGTCAGTTATCAGTCTCCTCGATAACCAATAATCAATAATCGAAAAAAAGACATATTGGTTGACATATTGGTTGAGTACCATTATCCAAAAAAAGAAGACGTGTTGAAGTTACACATAGGTGATGTCCATTTAATGGCCTGTAGATTATTCACCTTGTTTGCCTTCTAATGTAAATTAAAGTTATGGCTCAAATGCCATGGCTGGAGACACTTGTCACTAAGATCGGTCTAGCCTCTTGCCAGCCAAGACAGCATTGTCTGGGATATCCTTCGAGTCTGTGTCTGCGTGTGTGTGTGTCTCTGTATGGGTCATCATCTTGAATTTGGTATTGGACACACCTATTGTAGTGGGGACAACAACAGAAGCAGTTTTGAGTAGGGGTGGGTGGATGGATCCAAAAATATCGATACTACCAATACTACCTAATATGTAGATTGATTCAAGCGTGAAATTGATCGATATAAAGGGATCAGTTTCAGTTTCACTTCTCTACTTTGTTCACTGTTATTTATATTTCACCAACTTGTAGACCTGTCTAAAAAACTTTCCTCCCGTGTGAACGTGTAAGCCTTCTCTTTGCTTCTCCACTGCTCTGATGTTGTCCTGTTGTGTGCACAATTTGCGCGTCGTGCACGTGTGGCTCGCCCTGATTCGCCCCCTGATAGAGCTGCACGATATATCATTTGAGCCATTGCCATCGCGATGTACGCGTGTGAACTCATCTAATTTCAAGTGTACCTGTCACACACTGTGCATGCAGACATTCCAATTCCTGTATTTTTTCATATCGCAATATATATCGCAGGGTTAAAAAAAATCGCAATGTCAGTTTTTTCCAATATCATGCAGCCCTACCCCCTGACCACTAGTTTTACCTGACATGCAGTGATGGCTGAACGCAAGAGGAGCATTGTTTGGAGCTACTTCACAGCTATAAATGAAAAAGTTGCAATGTGTGATGTGTGTAGGAAAGCTGTTCACTTGACAATACCACAAACTTCTTGGAGCAAAAAAAAAAAAAAAAAAGGGGAAAGAGAACATGGAGGAGGAGAGAAATGCCTCATCAGCACTCAGACTCCAGACACTGAGACAGAGTTCACTGGAAGAGTCTTTTTCAAGAGGCAGGGAATACCCAGGTATTCAGACTGATTAAATATAGCATACTATATTCAGACATCCAAAAAATACATTGAGACCATTGGCTCTATTGAACTTAATTATTTTAAAGAAACTGAAAACATTTTTATATCTCAAACCTGAAATATGAAAATGGCTGAATATAGTTATCAATTTTTGAATATAAAATTAAATTCTAAATATTAATATTATATATAACCTTTTTTGTATGTATGCACTTTGACTTTAAATTAATAAAATACATATTTTGTTATTTGGTGTTCAAAACTATCCTGTGTTTTCAAAAAGTATTTGTTTCCGTATCAGCGATATTGGCCTTGAATTACTTGGTGAATCGGACCGAGATCCAATTTTGCGGTATCGCCCGCCCCTTGTTTTGAGTTCTCTGTCAGGTTTTGAAATGTCCGTCTGTGGACATTTTTTTGCCAGCGCAAAAGCATCATAACCAATGCAGTCATGAAGGCATACTGTAGTTCGATGATGGTTACGGTCCGAGCCGTCAGTACTGAGAAATCATGTGATAATGTAGTAATTACGCGGAGGAACTTGATCGTGTGGACGGGTGTTGCAGCTGGTGTGATCCCATTCCATTAATTTCTTTGGTCATTGAAATAAATAAAACTCAGACTCGGGTACCTGTGCACAACAATTAAATGTAACCACTCGTAATCTTCCAGGCACCATTTCACATGCAGTGGTAGCAAAAGAAATGTATTCTCTCAGTGCAAATCATTTAACATGGGAGGCTTGCAAAGATGCATTGTACTAATAATATATATGGTTGAAATATAAACTCTCCTTGTGTTTCCCTGCACTTTTTGTGCAGCAAAAATCTAACAAACGAACAGAACGACTGTGGTGATGTTGGTGCCAGTACTTAGGCTGTATATTGGGTAAGGTGATGGATGGCTAAACGGGAGAATGCACCAGTTAAACCTGAGCTTTTCCTCTCTGTGTTGATTATCAGAAATAAAAACTTCCTCAGTTAAACAGAATGGACGGGAAAAGGGCTGCACTGAAGTGTGCAAGAACCACAGACTATGAGGATAGTAGAGGGGAAGCTCTCTCTACACCAGTAAAGGTCAGAACATGCACTGTCTACAGCACTTGTTCACTTCCTTTCTCTCTTGTGAACTTTGCTTTAACACATTCTTTCCGTGGACGGTCCTCACTGGGAGGTTGGAGGCAGAGAAAGGTCAGAGAATGAGGAGAACATAACTGTGAGGGATGGTTAATAATCAGACTGGAGTGTAGTCTTAAGCACTTCTTGGAGGCACAAGTACACAAATGGCATCACATTTTCACATTAAAAATCTGTTGCCCATGATTTAAACACTGCTGCTTTTGAGAATATGTCAAAAGGTCAAAACGATGAAGAGAAAGTGTATGGATGAAGAAAATAGTGACGCGCAAGAGATTAACAGCTGTGTAGTGTAAGATGCATGTGTGCTATAAATGTACACAAAAAAGCATCAGGAATAACATACAATCTTCATAGCAACATCAAAACAATTGCAGAAACGTTGTCTCATAAAAACACATATGATATAAGGTTTAACCAGAACTTGAAACTGTAGCCCTTAAAAAAAAAATCTGAATGCCAAACAATGGGAATGTCAGCAGAGTGGTGATGAGAAACTCTGCACATTCTACAACACTTTCACCTTGAAGTGTTAAAGTGAATGGAAAGTCTGGACATTTTGCTTTTGTAACTTTGACCAGCAAACACATTTCCAATAGAATCAGCATTTTTTCCATCTTTTTTTTTTTTCCCTTTGGTTTTATTTTGTTTAAACCCAAGCAGAAGGGATAGCAGAAAAGTGTTACCTTCAGCCCCTGGGTCAGGTCATCGGGGTCAAAGGTGGTCAGAGGTGAAGGTCCAGGACGTGAGCCATAGGACAGGACAAGGGGGTGGGACACACATTGGTGGAGGTCACGGAAAAGTACAAAGACATGGTGGCGAGGAGAGGGAGGAAGAAGCGGTAGTCACAACCAAAAACGATGGAGAGATGTGGAAGGGGAGGAGGAAGGGGGAAGCAACAGGGAAGGATGTTGAAAAGAGTGAAGAAGACAAGGGAGGGTTTGGGAGGAAAATGGAGGGACATGGCACCAAGAGAAAGGTAAAAAGCAGAGGAGGGAATTGTGAGGGAAAGTGGCTGTTTTGAGGGGTTGGGGGGCAAAGAGGCTGAGTCAATTCCTCCAAAAAAAAACAGAACCAAAATAAAAAAGGAATGAACCCATACCTTGGTCGTTTAACGTCAGGTGCGCCAGACCTTGAAAGGGAAAAAACAGAAAAAAAGAACAGAAAGAGGAAGAAAAGAAGGTCATAAAAGGCACGGGAAGAAAAAAAGCATTGTCACAACGTTGGACTGCAGTTTGTGACAGACATCCTGGGGCAGACTTGGATGTCAGAGTTCAAATCAAAGGTAAAAAACGAGAAAGAGAGATAGGTAGAGAGAGAAAGATAGAGCAATAGTAACAGAAAACAAGCAAACACTTCTTGAGTGAGGTGTGGGGGGTTTAGAAAAAAAAGCATTTTCATTTGGCGCAACCCCCGAAGGCTATTGCTCTCACAAATGCTTTTTTTTCCTCTGGAGTACTTATGGAACACAGAGAAGAACTGTTTGGCAGAAAAGGCTTGAACTGTATACCTCATCTCCTACTGTACAAATCATCAGAAAAAGGATCTGAGCGCTCGCACAGGGAGGGTCACAGATAAACCCAGAAAAAAACGCTACAAGGATAAATGTTTTGTGCCTGTAAAAAACCAAAGCCAGGGGATTATTCCAACACAGATGTGAGTATAGGCAACTTCACAACAGCGACCCAAAAATATTGATTTAACTTACTCAAGGCTATGGTGCACACATCTTCAACTGATTTGAAAGTATATAAATAACAGTAGCATTCCTGAATCAGGCCAGAAAAGCATTTCACATACTTTGACAATCCAAACATGCAAAAAACATATTACAATAGCATCACTTTGAAATTCATGAGTAAACACTTCTATGCATATCTCTGGAAATATCATCAGAACAACTGTGAAACAAACCATGTGAAAACCAGTCACAACCAAAATACATCAGATTTCCGGTTAAACACAACTTTAACCAATCCAGTTTCAGCACAATGGCCCACACTGTCAAGACTGCCTGTATCTGTTCAAACATCAGTGCTTGCAAGGGTCAACAGAATAACAAATCTTGTTGAAAGTTCTCGGAAGCAAGCCTCAAAACAGAGAAACAGAACTACCAGGAAAATGAAACATGATCTCAACTATGGCCTAAAGTGAAGATTATTCCAAAATAAACCCAATGGCTAAAGCAAATTGGATTTAACCCCGGGCAGCACAGAATACCAACAACATTAAAGCCACTGGACTAAAAGCCCCAAAAGGTCAAATCTTGTCAAGCCAACATGTCTTTTCTTAATCAATACAATTTCAAATATAAGACTCTCAGCAGTACAAGCACACGGCTCAATCTAAATAACCCTTCAGCACCAATAAAGGGCAGCAAAGCAGCCTCTGTGTGCTGTGTTTTTACTTATTCACCGGCATGAGTACCTCCCTATGCCGGGTTTAAAACGGTGTTAGCCAGATAGCTTTTATGGAGGAAGATGAGCTAAGAAGCGCAGATAACGACAGCATGCTTAAGGGGGAAAACACATCAACAGCAGCAGCCCCACAAAAAGAAACACAAAACAAACAAAACACAGCTGCTACTAATGTGTGTGTGTCTTGAGTTCACCTAACTGGAAAATACTAAACGGGACATGGAATGGAGACATAATGTTAGTGCACTGAGCATCAAAATACCTCTTTTCTTTTTCTCTCCCACATGTCAAAACACCAAAGATTCTTGTCTTACAGCAACTCTTGGAGGATGCACTACTGTTTTGTGTTCTCTGATGGGGGGGGACCTTTTAAATCACCATGATAGGATGGTACAGTGCTCAGTAATCAGTGTCAGACAACAGATATGGACGATGGCAACGCCCGCCAGCACAACCATACTGAGGGCTGCAGTATTTGAATATTCAGCATTCGAATTAGTTATTAAACATGTAAAACGTATTGGAATTTTTGCTTCATAGTTTCTTATGATGTTGATTAAAAGATTTCCTGCAGATGATGGTGATCAAATAAACATGTCTGTTAATGTAGAAGATATGCAGCACATTCTAAATGGTAATCATTCAGATGCAGAGCTATGGTGACTCAAAACAGCCTTTCACTGAATCAACGTTGGCCTAAAAAGCTTATTTCAGAAGTCTAACAGCAATAAAAATGGAGAGACAGCCTTTATAGCAACTCTCATCTCTGCCAAGACTCCAGCTTCCATACACAAAAAATGCACCAAGGTTCGCCTCTGTGACGTCAACAGTTAGACAACGGACTGGTTAACTAAGGTGCTTGACAGCTGGGGTTAGCAACATTCAGTTGCTGCCCACTTTTTATTGCAGACAAACAAGAAAGAGATAGAGTCTAATGTTTTCACAACAAATTAACACACAACCCCTAGCCTAACAGAGTAGCTGACACATCTGTACCACAACCAGCAAGCAGGTAAATCAGAATGCTAGAGAATCCAAAATGACTCTTGACTACAAGCTGTTCCTATTGTCCTATTTCTTAATAACATCTGTGATTCGGGGCAGAGGAAATGTACAGGCAAAGTGTTTTATTTATCTGGCGGCAGTCTGTTTCCTGCCGGCCCTTTGCAGGGAGTCCAATCATTCTCACTCTGCCTCCCTATGTTTTTGTTCCCTTGCTCATAATCCATTAAGGAGATAAGGCGGAGGCTCCTGCAATGAAACAGAGCGGTGCTGTCGCTGCATACCAAATCATTCAAATACCCCCGGCCCCCACCCCCGGCCTCATCCAGCTCAGGCAGGCAGTGAAGGCAGTGGCACAATTTTATGGTTGAGGAAGACAAGAAAACGCAAAGAAGAGATGGTAAGAAAAACGTGCCAAAGGGCATCACAGCCAGCGTTAACCATAAATTTACAGACAGGTAGGTATGCAGCAGGGTGGCAGAGAAAAGCCAGAAAATCAATACAAAATGCATTCCAAGTTATGTATCGGGAAAAAAATTAAGTTGTGATTAGAGCCATGCAAAATACCAAACTCAAAAGCCACAAACACACAATCACATACAGCCAGTCACTCACACACACACACACACACACACACACACACCCACACCACCACACACACACACACACACACACTATGGTTGTCTTGGCAGAAGCATAGGATGGCAGACTCCTAACTTGCCAGATTCTGATTAGGATGTGACGGCTTTCGCTAGCAAGTTGTTTGAGAGTGAAGAGGCGGCGTGACTCAAAAATTAAATGACTGATCACTGTAAGTCATCTGAACACAACAGACATAAGAGAAAGCTTGATCTCTGTTAACTTCCATTCTGCATCAATATTGAGGCACAAATCAAATTACCACAGCCAAGAGCAGTATCACTTGCCACACATAGAGGTAATGTGACAGACTCTGAGCCCGAGCTATGAGTCTCCCCATCTCCTTGACATCTGAGAATTTGATTACATCCTTGATTCTGCATCGAGTACAGATGGGGGTGCCCAACGGAACGGATTGGATGGTTATGATTGAGTGGCAGATGGACCAGGGTCATAATTCTGTCATTAGGAGGATACATGCTCAGTCTTATCTGGCCTAACCCCCTCCACCACTTCCTCCTGTTTTTCCATCTTTTCTTTGCTTTCCGTCTCCACACCAAGCCCTCCATCAGCCAGCTGCAGCTGCCTCCTGCTCTCTACTTCCTCATCTGACACTTTCTTCTGCTCTGCTTTCACGTCTGATGAACACAAGCCACTATTGTTTTGCAAGCTACTGATTTCATTCACAACCGTTGGTGATTCAAACACCATTATACCACACCAGATACCACGTGGCAAAGACAGCCAATGTCAACCAGGGTTATATATATATATGTATATCAGTTCATAAATGCACCAGAATAACACTTGAATTCAGTTGAATTCATTTATCAATGATTTACTTATAAAAACAGTGTTTATACTGTGGGTTTTGATATACGAAGATGAGAGACTCGATCAGAAATTACTGAATAGCGAAGTGCATCAACCATCAAGAGTATCTGAGTCATACATATTCTTCTTCCACCTCAACTTCAAGATGAGTTAGGAGGAAAAGAGGTCCAAAATTTGTTTGTGTTTTGATTTCATGTGCAGACTTGACAATTCTTGGACTTCAAATTGTAGCTACGTCCTTCTTTGATACGCAGATCATGATAGGACAAGGTGTATTGCATTTAACAGGTACGGCATGTTCTTGAATCACCTTGTAAGACATTAATCTGTCACAACGGTCACAGATTATAATGACACAGAATGCACACAGATGTGCTGGGTCTCAGGAGAGCAGCAGCAACATACAATTGGAGAAGAGAGAGAAAAATGGTAGCCATCATCATTATCCTTTTCAGCCCCTTCTCATCTCCTTTGGTCTCACTTCCTCTGCCCCTCATTCACCAGATGGACACATAGACTAAGTCAGAGGGAAGAATGTGTTTGCTTCTCAAGCCCCTCGTGGTGCTGGATGGCATGTTAAATAGCATCCTCCTCCAAGGACTCTCACAAGCATATGGCCAGCACTCTTTACGTACCATACTGACACAGGGCTCTTCTTTATTTGCTGATCCCAAAATGGTAGTCACACAAAAGTGGTTAAAACATATTTCTGAGGACACTGCCTTTGATGACTTTGGAGGGAGCAAGTATTATGAAAAAGCGAGAACTATTGAAGTGTATAAAAGTCATGCAGTATAAAATAAGAACAATAAATGGTTTTATGTGGAGCTTATTGCTGGGTGCACCCCTTGGCATGAGATATAAAACTGCACAATATCCAAAACGTTTGACATATCCACAAATCACTGCCTTTTACTGGGCCTGGACACAGATAAAGTTTCACAGCATAATCATCGCTGTATGTCTTCCATTGCCAAAAGTGCAGCCAAGGCCCTCAGGGCCTCAGAAACAAACCTGGGCAGTTTTGGAAGCATCTGCTTAAAAGATGTCGGATAATGATTCTGATTGAATGTGAATAATATTCATCTCAGCAGGCTGGGAGCTGGGTCCATCCATAATGCATACTGTCTTTGCACAGCTTAAGTAATATAGAAACTATAGCAGGATTTAAAGTGCTTAAATAATTCACTTTGGACATTCTGTGAGAGAGAGGGGAAAGCATTGTAGGAGGTAAGGGAATAAGAAGACCTCTGCAATCTGAGTTATAGATTGATGTTGAAGGCTTCCATGTCTTTCAACGCTTTAAATTATTAACATAGAGCTTGCCCCACTTTCAAATCGAAGAGACATGTTCTATACTGTAACACCAAGTGAAATCAAATGAAAATCTTGCTCATTGGGCCCACTGCTGCGCACTGATAGTGAAGAGTGATAGACTGCAGCTCAGTGTAATTTTAACAAAGGATCAAAGTCTTACACATGCTGGTACAAAGTAGAAGGTAGCCACTGCTATCTCATAACGCCATGGTTCTCTGTGTGCATGTTGCACTGAGAACAAAACTTACAGGCTCTTATTTGACTAGACAGCTGTCTAAAGTCTAAAGAAGCTGCCATACTACACAACAGGAAGTTGATTATTTTTTGCTAGCTGTTGGCTTGGGTGTTGCACAGAGTGACAAATAAAAACAAGAACAATTAAGTCACGTTTCGGCTGCAAAATGTGTTAGTGTTGAGAATTAATGAAAAGCTGCAGGAATGTCTACAGAAGTTCAGCTTTTGTGGCTCTTGGGACATCGGACACAAGGTGAATTTGAGCTGCACAGTCGCTTTTTCCTATGAAGAATGAAACTACCAGTTCTTACCAGTGTGACATATTCATTATTACATTAACACCAGAGAGATTTCCTGTAAATGAGGAATAGTATTTTGAGACATTTCCATGATGGCAGCAGCATTTGGCTGTTGTGACTATGGCTGAGTACAGGGTCCATTAGATAAACAGACTCCTCCATTCAGATTTAGCCTGCAATAGTAGCGCAGTACCTTGTAATTTGAATGTAACAGCCCTCTAATTGTATTGGAACACAAGTCCAATTGTTTCTCAACTGATCAGTTACGACAACATGGTGAAAAGTGCCAGGCTGAATTATGAAGCAAAACACACAACTACTGTATCTCAACAACAATAGATTGAAAAGGGTACTGACTCTCCTTTCAATTTAATATGATGAAGGTTGACATGAGATCAGAAAATGGTCACGTAACATGGCAGGGTACACGTTTAGCATACTGTATATTACTGCTAATATTAAATTTGTGTTCTGCTTCTGTGTGTTAATAATAATGAAGACCAGACCATGCTTAAAACACACAATACACAAACCTTACAATAATGAACCGAACAAAACTATGTAATTTTGACTTTGGTGATACTCACTATACAGGTAAAATTCATAGCAGGATTTCATAGCATTTATGAACTGAATATACCTGGAGGAAAAAAAAATCTTGGCTATGTGAGGTTGGTTCCTGGCAGAATGCCCTAGATTTGCAATGTAGGTGAATAAGAGATATACTTCTTTTACAGAAATGGAGAATTCTGTTCTAAGTGAGTGTGTTTATGTGTGTATGAGTACACATGCATTTGATTTCCTTGGAAATTCCATGGGGAACTGTTGACCCCAGGCGAGGCACTTAAGCTGAGCGAGAGAACCATTAAATCTTTATGGTCACTTTCCACTTTACGCCGCAGCAACAGCCATCATCTGTCAGGATGCAATGCGCCGAGTTGTTTGGAAGCCTGTCAAATGATGTGATTTTCTTTTCAAAGTAACAATTAGGCAGAGCAACGCTACATAATTAAGACTGCATATGCCAAGGTTTGCAGACAGCAAAATATTATGACCAAAATCCAAAACATTCTTGTCTTGATTTTGGCTTCAAACGTTGTGCCATTGCTTTGGTGTTTTAGATTCTAAGCGCTGTCCTTATGTACTAAAAATTAAATACAAAAATTATGCCCATTTTATACAAAAAAAATGTCAAAGCAACATTTGTGTGTGATTCAGAAAAGGCTTAGCCCTATTGTGTTTTGTTTATTGGCTTAACAACTGTCTATTCTGTATGTGGAGAGATCATAGTTACATCTTACAAAGGAAAGCATCTCAAATCGAGATATTATTCTCCCCCACATCTCCTAATTAACTGCATAACGCGAGTGAATCACTTTGACTCACATTTTGTTCATTAAAACACATTTAATATGTCATGGGATATGTCTGGAAAAATAAATCACAGCATCTCGGAGATCGGTGAGGGGTAGAGAGAACAGTTGCCGTTCCATCATAATTAAACAGTTCATAAATAAATTGGACCTCCATATGTCGAGCAGGAGAAGTTGGACTGATTTCACATTTTAGCCACCGGAGCTAACACACAGAAGGGATGTTGACGATTTTGTCACTTATGCTAATTTACACAAGATAGAATAAATATGCTCAGAGGAGCTACAGTGTTTTACTAGCTCGAATACAAACCTAACTACATTAACTTCAAAGGAGGCGCACTACCAACACTGCTAAATGCATAATCTAGTAAACACAGCATCTTCTACATTGTGTATCCTGAATTTAAACTGCTACTCTCTCCCATCCTTCCTTCCATTGTTAGTATTTTTCCAGTTATCACATGTTTTGAGTTTCTGGCCTAGAAAAGCCATGCTGCGTTCGACTTGGGGGGAACCAATAAATTCTATGTCTGACCTCTATTTTCCTTTCATTTATGAGGTCAAAAGTAATCATTAGTCCCCACTGAGATCTGCTGTCTTCTCTCCATCTGTCCTTGCTCTCCTCTTCGTAATCTTCAACTGCCAGCGACGCAGATGCATCCTACAACTGTTCCCCGGTCCATCCGCCCTCCTCCCACAGTCAATTTCATGGAATGAATGCGTCTGATTGCCACTTCTGGACTCTACTCATTAGGGAAGCAGAAAGCAGGGAGTGGGCAACAAAATGCCGTCCTTTACATTTTTTTTCCCCTGGGATGTTGGATGGCGTAATTGCAACATCAGATGTGATAGAGAGACCAGCAGCATTGATGGTAGGAAGGAAGGCAGTCCTCAAGTGGATGATAAGCACATGCAGCCACCTGCCTTTTCTTATGTGCAAAACCATGATAATACCACAGACTAAAATACATAACCCACTCAAAGCTACTATGATCATTTTAATCCTCCATCCACGTTTTGTTCAGATCTCAGTTAATATACAGCCACTGAGAGATAGCAATAACAAAAAAGGATTAGAATAATCTTGAGTAATTAGGGATTTTTCTCAGGTAATCAATCAAGAAATGTTCAATTCTTAAGTGTACCAAATTAATTTACAGAAAGATATTTTGATATCATTGTCACCTCTATTGCAAAAGTAAACCCATGTAAGTGAGATAGAGCGAAAACAACAGCAAAATCTCCAGGTCCTCTGAGCCATGGAAGCTCAAGTCAGAGGCAAAGTAATCTACAGGGACATTAGTGCAAAATAGCACCTTGCCTTGAGCGTTTGTTGATGCTTAATGTTTCATTTTGACAATTTTCTCCCTTCAGCTGGAGTTTAGGAGCAAACATCCTGTTCCTCTCCACTAACAGCACGGCAGTGAACTGTAGTTTCGTGTTAGGAAAAAAAAAAAAAATTACAATGACTTCTTCCAGGAAAAGATTTGAAAGGGCGACTTCCTGTCTTGTGTCAGGGGTTGGTCTCAGCAGGTACAGCACTACAACAACATCCTATAATGGAAAATTAATGTCTTCCGACTGCGACAATGCAGTAACTTCATTTAGCTCATCGGGTCGGGTAAACACCATTAGACCATGGAATCTGCAGTACTTCTGGAAGTTCAGTCATTTGAGAGAGTTGCATAATTATGGCAAAATTAATGGAAATTGTTTAACAAATGTATTCATAATTCATGAGCCTATTTTTCTGAGGCGGGAATCTGCTTTGTGGGGAAATATACGCAGCTTGATTTGACTGAGACTGGAATGTCCCAACTGACGAATCCTTCTCACTCACAGCAGCATAGGGGTGTGTTTCTTTGCAAAATGTCGGATAACATGGTTCTGAGGCAGAATTGTGCAAAAATGTAATCGTTTCATGTTATATTCAGGCTTCATTGTCCTAACAGCAAGATACCAATCTGACAATGACATGAATTGATAATCTGAAAGTGGGAATGTGCACTTTTGTCAGATATTGTAGTGAAACTGACGACTGAAGAGTGTTTTATAAATGAGCCTTCACTGGGAAAATATCTTGTGCATTCAGTTCATGGAAAATGTCAAATGTCAAAGTAGAATGTCAGACAAATGTGAAATAGAGTGAGAAATAGTCTTAATATTAAAAGAGCATAAACATGACGCGTGTCATTTTTTTGTCTAGCCATCACTTTTGAAGGTGAAGCCATGCCATTAAGTGGCAGAGCTCAGCCCTAAATTAAGGAAACAACAAATATCAGGTTGTTTTTTTATTGGGAGACACAACAGTGTCTCGTTTAGTTTCAGCCACCAAGCAGAAAGCCCTGCTGCTTGCTTTCATCTCGCCAAACTCTAATTAGGCAAACTGAACAAATACCAGCGAGAGAGAAGTCCTCTGCATATTCAAACAAAAGGGCTCCTGAGTTCGAGCGAGCAGAAGGAGCTAAAGAGAGGGAGAAAGAGAGGAGAGAGAGAGCTGATCACAAGAAAATTAAACGGCACTGAACCTTGTAAACAAATATTTCAACAATGTTAAACACAATGTAGGAGACGTCTGGTGCTGCTGTGCTGTGAAATAGCCCAGATCTGTTTTAAATGGGGTTTCATGTACGATGTGCACGGAGAAAAACCTCAGCTGAAGAGAAGAAAAAGGAAACAAAAACCATGAAGTGTGTGTCTGTATTTTTGAAAGGGTATCAATTGAATAATGTTACCATGGTTTGTTTCAATACAAAAGGTTAAACATGTACCCAGCAAAGCAAGGGGAGGCTGCTCCTTCTTAAGGGGTGAAGCTAAACCTGTATTTCTGCTCATCTTCCTACCTGCCTGGAAATGCCTACAGCCTATCATTGCCTTCATTAATAATTTTTTTTCTTTAGTGATGTACAGTGTTTCACCTTGAAGTGTCAGCTATATTTCCCTAAAATATATGAGCTACTGTAGTCGGCCAAAGAACATTCAGGTGAGTGACACAAATTCTTTCTCCCTCACCATCATAAAATTATTTTGGGCCAAAGTTTTGTTCCTCTTGAAAGTCACTCGTCACTTTTTAGGCCTTCTGTGGACAAACACAGGAGATGCTGCAGCCCAGCCCTTGTTGGCATGGCAACTGGCTCCAGTATCTTTCCTACCATGATGACAGCCATACTGGTGTATTTGCATTCTGCTTCACATTCCTCTGCTCTCTTTGTCTTTCTTCCACTGTAATTCTCATCTATTGATAATTTGTCTCTGTACTCGTTTCTTTTTTCTTTTCCTGCCCAATTTTTTCTCTCTTTCATACTAACCTCCATCATCCACTCTTCTTTTGTCCCCTTTTTTTTCATTTGATCTTACTATGGAGGTCACTTCTCCCTTTCAGTGTGTCTTACTCTGCAAGCAATTAAGCTTGCTATTGTGTGTTTTTTTATTACATTATCCACCCAAATATATAATGCTCAACTCTAAAAAGTCAAGGGGGATTTGCTTTTGAAAATGGTTATAAAAACGAATAAGAGAATTCAGTAATTATATCAAGGGTGGTTTTGAATCAGTCTCTCGGTTCATTGCCCACAGAGGTATAGTCAGCAGAGATTGCAGGTATAAGGCAGTGGAATAAACCCAACCCCTTTCATAAATCTTCCCACTGCAGCAAAATTGCCTTTTGGGATAAAATCCTTTTTATATAGTCAGGAACCCTGTAGCCCATTAAGTTCAAATTGCCAAGGCTGTATTGTTTAACTGTAAGCATTTGTCAGCATACATAACAGCACTGATGAAGTGCAGATGAGTGGAATGAGCACGGACCTGCATTCATTTACATTTTATTACATTAGAGTATATTAGATGTTAAACACAGTAGAAAACGTTTCTCTGGCACCTGGTATCTAAAAACACAGGAGAAACAAAATGGAATAGCCTGTTACCCCAAGGAGCCACCCGGAGAGCAGCAAAAGCCTCTGGAGGAAGGCGTCCATGTTATCTCACAGCCACAACTGATGTATGTGTGTATGTGTGTGCATGGGTGAGGATAAGGTGCACTTTTGCCAATGCCCTTTGGTCTTTGATTCTGTACGCAGAGTAAATATTGTTATCGCTCCTCTTGCCAAAACCCTCACCACCACCACCATAGTCGTTTTGGCTAGCGCTCATACAGTGTAGGATTGCTTAATCAGATAGGGCTGTTATGCCAGGCTCCACTGATCCCATCTGTCACGACTTCATCCTCAGATCCGCCATGCTGTTTCGAGCCCCACGACAGCTCTTTAAGAAAACCATTCAATCTGTTCTCTGGGCTATTTTTGCATCCTTTGCCTTTTTTCTCTCAAAAAAGGAGAAATGGAAGCACAGAGCTGCAGTTTTCCTGACAGAAAGCAATATTTTCACTCGGATGCAAGAGTTGGGCAGCCCGACCCACCTAATCTGTGATCTCAGCCATCTCCGCCCTCCACCCATTACCTACCACCTCCACAGAAGGATCTGGCGGCACATCAGAGGGGCTGCCTGAATTACCAGCTATTTGGCACTCAATGGCCTCACCGCAGCCATTCCTAGCAGTGTGTCTGTGGCTGAATCCCAGTTGCCACTGGATTTGTTCATCCCCAGGGAGCCCAGAGGAAACTAGATTAGTGACTCATACAGCAGACAGAAAGACACCTAAATATTGTCCCTTTGTCATTTACTACTCATTGGGGCAGGGGATCATTTCTTGGTCATCAGTTTACAAGTCAAAGAGGGCAGATGAGAACTGGAATTCTTGGAAATTTTGATAGGCTTGTACTTGACATTGGCCTGGCTAAAAGACACAATTACTGACCTTCTCCTATAAATGGGAGTCCAAGTTGCTGGCCATTAATAGGGATGGAAATTGTTAAGATTTTAACGGTACTTTTACTGCTACCAATATGGCTGATTTTAACAATTTTTGTTATCTTTTATAAGAAAAATACAACACTAAAATCAGAATATAAAAATGATCTTACTTAACATCGCTCTATTTTCTTATATGCACTATATATTAATTAACACTCTTGAGTCGTAACTGCAACAGCATTGTTTTTTATTTGATAAATAAAATGTCAAATGTAAAAAAATGTTCATTACTATGTAGTTTCAGAAAATAAATTCACACTCAGAATTTTAATATTTACAATATAAATGAGGTAATGATGCAAGCTTTTTCCTTAACTGAACAAACAAGCTGCTCTCAGAGGAAAATAAGGTCCCCAGAACTCTGTTTGAAGCTAAAAAAAGGTGGCAGGGTGCGGCCAATATAAACAAGTTAAACAGCATGAAATTGTGTTGTCCTTTAAGGTCGGTTTGTTTATTCAGTTTATTCAGTAATGGAAATGAAGAGAGATTGTTTATTTAGTTTGATAAGGTATGCATTTTTTATTTTTTTAATCAGTCAATGAATATTAGTCTCTTCTGTTAACATTTTCTTCGTCAAACAAATATAGTGCACCTTTAAATCATTGAACCATGCTTGCATTATTTAGTTAACTTGGTGTGGCTCCTGGACGAGATGAGCTACAAGCTAGACAATACAAAATTGTGGATTTCTCAACATGCATGTGATGCATAGATTTTACTAGATGTTTGGAGAGATTGCTCTTATTTCTGTTTGTACATCCTGCATTGTTGCTCTTGTGAGACCAAGTATTGGTGGCCCTGGACCTTCATCTGAATATTGTGTGCTGGATCTTCTTTTCTTAAGACTGAAGTGACAATGCCCAATGCACCTGCATCTGAGTTAGTTTGGATGTGTGAATATCTTCTTTGAAAAAGAAAAGTGAAACACTATAGAAGAACAGATGAAATTGATAAGAACAACCTAAACATACATGCCACTCTACCAGTTTCAGTCTTTGATACAAGTACAGTCTTCTGTGTAGTTCAGTGCAGTGTAATGTAAAAACACTAAAGCCATGACTGGTTAGCACCAGAGATATTGCGAAAGTAAAAAAATAACAAAACAAAAAGCTTCCTGAGGATTACCGCTCTAATCCATGATACTCTATGAATGCTAATGTGCCAGCTCGAGGTTCAAAGAACTAAAATCCCCTGTGGCCCTCTACTGCTCTCCTTTGCTTGTAAGAACTTTTTATTATGTGACACTACAAGAACATTGATTTTGGTGATGCACAAGAGTGATAACATTAGCATGTCTCAAATATCAGGGCCTGTAAAACTGCCTGGCTAGACAAAGATGACTGTTGAGTATCTGAGATCGGGTCACAAAGGATCTGTTATGATTTAGCAGGATCATCTTGTCTCTCACAATCCTGAACTACACTTGCTGATATGTACAGTATATACACACATTGGCTACAATGGTCTCTGTCTCTTGTGAGGTCCAAAAATCTGGCCATAAGGTCACTGAACTGCTAATCCAAATATATGCAATTATCTAGTGTGTTTTATACCAAATAAAAGAGTTTTGATCAGACCAGGAGTGAAGGGAAAATTGAAAAAAGGGCAGCGGTTTTCTCCTCTGGCCATCAATTCCTCTCTGGTGGCTCTTTGGGAAGCTCTGTGTGTGGCCTGTGTGCGTTCATCTTCTTGCCAAGTTACCATGTTAGAAAAAGAATCAAACATAATGCAGAATGTACAAACAATGTTGAATAATCCATCATTGTGGGTTTGAATTTACACACATCTAATCTCACCTAATCTCACTTCTTATCTGCAAAGTCATGCAGCACTTCTGACTCTGAGGGCCCAACAAATGATTAGATGTGTCTTTGTGTTCAGCATGATGAAATTTAATGTCCCCAACGACTCCTCTAGTCTCACATAGCATTTAGCTAAAAACGTATTAAAAAAAATTCATATAATTGAGATGAGGGAAATTCAGAAATTCTAATTGATTTCCAGGTTTCAGGACTCATTACTACACCACTCTTTAGGCTTCATATTCATATTAAATACTAATACTGTTGGTAAACCAATGGCAGGACAATGGTCCAACCTGTCTCAATACATGTTAGTCGGTTGTGATAAAAAGTGTAAAAATGCAATATCAGGACTCATTTATGATATTTAAGGAACAAAGGTAATATTAATTCTCAAATACATCAAAAAGAAGGCGCCGTCTGAAAAATAACCCATATTACAATGATCCAGATCAATCAATTTCCATATCAGGTCCTGTAATTGAAACTAATTGCTTGGTTAAACAAGGCAACTGAAACTGGGATAAAGATTGATACCAGCTGTACCGGAATGGATCTGCCTTGGAAAGAGTCAGGCAGCCAAATCAATAACTGTTTCTGAGTATTTCATCAGTGTCAGTAACAAAAGCATATAATTAGAGCTGCCTCAGAAATACCTAAATCAATCAAGAGGTGTTTTATCCCACCCCCAACACCTTTTTCTTTTTTTTTTGCTCCGTCTTCTCACTGACAATTCAACCGCTTTGTGCTTGTTGTATTTAGTTAACAAGGTAGTAGCACTGGCTTGTCTGCATTTCAATTCTCCCGGACACTGCTCCTGTGTAAAGCTCCTGGTTTGTTTGCATTCACCACCTATATTGCTTCCATTCTCCTCACCCATTCTGCACCTTAAGTGTCTCTTGCTTCCTCTGCGTTTAGTGAAAGTGAGGGAGCTCGAGGAGGAGGCGAAAGAGTGATCAGTGTCATCTCCACTTCATTTCTATGATCAACGGCACCTCTCGGGGCTCCAACCAACAGATCTGGGTACCGGCACTTCTGAACAGGCGCCATCTGCCACTGCCATCCCCAAGGCACGGCGGCAAGCTGGGGCTGGGGCGCTACGCTGGTGCAGCGGAGAATATGAGTGTATATGTGTGTGAGTGTATCACCCGGAGTTACTGGGTAGGGTTATGCATTTTAATGAGCATCTGTGCTTACGGGGAGCGCTCGTTGAAATGCTTTTATTGTTTTCACACAGTTTTGGAGTAGGGCAATGCAACAGGTGCCTGTGTTTGCATGTGTTTGTGATGTAGCCTGTACACATGTGCTAAAATTCAAACTAACTGTTAAATTCTCCTCAGATCCTGAAGGAGAAAACAAAAAAACAAACAGATGGTGCTGCAGTTAAGGTGTTTTCACAAAGTGGTAGGGTAAAGAACACGTGAAGAAAAAGCAAAGCACTATTACAGGTGGAGTTGGGAGTGATTACTTGAAATGCAGTATGTTACTGAATACAAATTAAATGTACATTTTTTTTATTTATTTATATCATACATTGTATTACAAAAACACCTGATCTAATATGAATCTGAATTTTTTTTTTTTTAATGCCAATAAAATGCATTTTATATATTCCGCATATTCAGTTGGTGACTTCAAATTACCCTGACAAAAACCATGAATGCACAAACTATAAGCGTACTGTGTAAATTCCACAACAAGTGGGATGCTGTTTCTTCTATGTACGTTTTTGTTACTCCTGTTCTGTAATCATAGACAATATGGAACACTTTGTCCTTGAATTGCAGGAGAAGCGCCAACTCCAATTGTTCATCTTCCAATTTCGATGTAGATAAGAAAGAATAAATATTCCATTATCCATAAATCGTCTGTAAAAAAAAAATAAAAAAATCACACACTAATCAAATGTCCATCACAAAGTAGGGCCCTCATCGAAGAAACTTCATATGTCAGACATGCTTTTCATGAGTAAACTGAGAATCATGAAGGAAAATTTGCATCATTCTAAAATTGCCATACTTTAGATCTGTGAGCATATATATATTATCTAATCATGGATATTGTCATTTTAATCTAATAACACAATTGTTCAAATGTAATATGGGTTAATTTTAGCTATTAAATGTTTTTAATCAGATAATATAATCTCAATTACATGTAATCCATTACCACACGACCTTGATTAAATGTGAAATTTTTAATGCAACTTAATCTCATCATAGGTGTTTCTGTGTATTTCAGCCTTGCCATTTCCAGAAAATTTATATTCATCTTAAATTTAAGAGCAAATCAAAGTCTCCATGTCAATTGTTAGTACGTACGCTGACAACAATGGAAAGCAATAACCATGTAGCAGTTTCCACAATGTGTGTGGGTATATGTGCCTATAAGAATATTTATGTTTATAGTCACGCGTGACCAAAATATTTCTGGATTCGATACCAGGACTCCTTTTGGATTTTCAGTATGGAGGTCTCCATATCCTTTTTTTAAGCATGGGCACTGTGCATGTGCATGTGTGTGGGCGTGTGTGTGCATGTGTGCAGCCTCCTCGCCTTATCTTCTTCAGCCAGGCCACTCTGCCAACATACACTCCAAAGAGCCCCTCGTTGTCATTCATGGCGTCACACAGCCCCGAAAAATGTCACCATAAGGGGAAGGGGAGAGACAAAGACAGAGGAATGGTGGTGTGGGTTTGAAGTTCAACAAACACCCCCGTTACCTCAGCGGGGTTCCGTTATCTTTTCTGTTATACCCTGTCCTTCGTGCACGACCACCCACATGCACGCACATACACAGTGTTTTATCCGGGGTCTAAAAGCACTTCTGGGACAGGGACGTATGAGAGGATGTTTAGTGTAGGGTAAAAAAACATCTGCTCATCTGCTCGAAAATAAATAGTGATGGCAGAAAGTATCTCAAGTTGTAATTTTGCAAAAGAGGGATGAAAGTTCTCCACACTCTGAATCCGAAACTGCAAAAAATAATGGAAGGAAGGACACAGAACATTTTATAATACTAAATTGTAGACATTGCTCTTCAATAAGGTCATTTAAGTCTAAAAAAAATCACTGTAAATAATGTATGAGATTTGTTTTGCTAAAATCCTTAAAGCTGCAGCAAATTAAAAAAAACATGAAATTGTGACTAGATACATTTTACATCTGGAATAAGGCCCCTCGTGTTAATGCACACTGATAGTGATGTAACCCCTCTTGTTAAATGTAGGCCTACTTATGCCATTGCTTTGTAAAAGCTCGTAAGTGCACCTGTTCCGGTATCACATTGGTTTGGATCATTTGGATCAGGTCTCCTCCATGGCTCACTTGCCGTTGTAAAAACTGAAAAACGACATTCTGTTGATGAAGAAAGTACACAGAGCAGAGACATAGAGGGACAAAGAAACGGAAAGATGCGGGGTCAAGCAAGCCGGCTGATCTGTGTGCAGGAAAGAGGCCGACGAGTGGCGGTGGAAAAGGCAATGCGAGCTAATGGAAGTAGTTTGTGACTACAATAATGTTGAGAATTAAGTGGAATTAAAATTCTGAAATAAGACAACCTGGTTGAGATAGGATTACGTGTTCTTTTATGTGCGTTCTTTTCCAATAAAGCCCCTACTACCCACCCCCATGTCACAGTTGTCAGCTGTCAATCTGTGGGCAACACAAAGATGTTTATATAAAATATGCATTGCAGCCAAGTGAGCACACTACACTACACTACCACCTATACTGGATGAAGTATGAGACCTCATTCCACTAAACCTTGCAGCATGCTGGCAAAGCTGATGATACGACACTCAAACTAGCCAGATAAAATAGTGGGAGCACTTCAAAGTTTGGAAAAAAAAAAAAAAAAGGAAAGATTTTGTCTGCGGTCAGGCAATCCATCAGATTTACAGCCATATAAAGACAGATGCCATCAGAGTTAAACACAGTGAATGTACACACCAGTATACAGACTGCAAATTATCAGGACATCACGATTTTGTACAATTCTTACAAGATGATGAAATATATGGAAGACACAACCACACTCAGCCGAGAGACACCCTCAGGCTGCAAGCCTTCTCGGATTTAAATTGGAAATCTAATCTGGGACATGCATGTGATCAGAGTGGAAAAGACTCCATCCAAGTCCCTGTCTTTATCTGGCTTTATCTTTCCCTATGTGACACACACACATACACACACAAGGAGCACAGCACACCATGCAGTTATTTACCACGGATACTTATCTACCAGGTTCTAGCCGTATGGCATTTGTGCGATTACCATCCTGTGGCAGCTGACAGCCCGCGTGGTGACAACGCGGTGACAAGTGGACGGTATCATAAATAATGACTGCCATCCATTCCAACTGTCAGGACGAGCAGCATCTCATAACGGGCGGAGAAGGCAAGAAAAACACAAACATGCTCGCACACAGAGACAGTGATTTATAACCCTTTTACCTTCTGCATGCAGGTGTATGGACATAGACCAACACCAACAAACACACAAAAACACAGACATGCACAACCACACACACAGTCACCCACTTATACAGGACATGTACAAATAAAATGCAAACTTTAAAAAACAATCAAACAGAGAGAAAGAAAAAAAAAAGCCTAACACCCACAGAAGAACATATGCCTGAAGGGCATTTTTAACTGCCATATCTGATTTGTCACATCATCTACTGCTGTGAGTCATTTCATTCCATACAAAGAGAATTTTTACATTATTGGTTATGGTTTCAGGAATCCAGGATTAAGAGTCTGCATCAACAGCAAACACATCTTAGGAAATGTCGGAGCTTCACGACAAAACTTTTCAGCTGGGTTGTTCTATCAATGATCGGAGTGAAATAACTTGTATAATTGCTTTCGGAAGAGATAAAAAAAAGATGTCTGTGAATGGCCTGAAATATATGCATTTGTTGTGAACCTATATTTTGAACACATTTCATTGCTGTTATCGTGCACTCTTGAAATACCTCTGTTTCCCTTCGGCTGCTGAAATAGATTGAAACATTCCTTGTTTGTCACTGATTTGATTTGACGGACAGTTCCATTACGATCTCTCTCAGTCTCTGGTGTATGTGCATGTGTGTGTGTGTGTGTGTGTGTGTGTGTGTGTGTGTGTGTGCTACTAACCTACCATCTGCTCACACGAGCAGTTGTTAACAGGATGATGTACCTGCGATGCAAAATGTTCACACAGGTAAGACGATTTTGCTTCCTGCAAAATGTTTTTCTATCCTATCGTTTTGAATGCAAAAGCACATTGTGGCCGATAAGTGGTAGTGGTGATGATTATCTTGTAATTTCACTGATGAATATTTTTAATACTACAACACACTTAAATCAATTGTCCTTTATCTCTCTCCACTTTAAACACAGAACTGCGTGCAAGCATGTACGTGCAATCGCATAGTAGTATATGTACAGTAAGCATTCATTTTATCAAATTAATTATGGCTGCAAATTGAATGCCTATTTATATATTATACATCATTATATATTTTCATCTTGTGCTTTTCGTGTTTTTATTTAAATCGAGGCATCTCCTTAACGTCAATCATGCGAGCAACTTGACTGTTATTGACTCACCAAACTGAAGTAAGCACCAAAATTGTTGTTGTTTGTTAATCAAAATGATTGCTTTCTTGTTAATCTATGTGACAGATTTATTAGTTTCATTCTTTTTATTCTGGAGCACAAAATGCATCCTTGTTTTCCAGCTTCTTTGCTCCTCACATTGATTCTCAAACATGCTGTTGCTGACACATTAGGGAGGAGAGCAAAATCAGTGGTGGGACACTTTGGGCTGCTGTGTGAACATAGCATAGTTTTCCCTAATGATGGCTCCTCTTTAAGCTACATGGTGTCAGGGCAGGCCTGCAGCCAACAGGGAAGTGATAAGATAAGAAACTGTTTATACAGCAAAGACAGAATAAATCTTGGGTAAGGACCTGAGAGTTGCCGGGTGCCAAGTTGGCCCGATCTTTGTTGATGTGTGGGGGTGTTATTACCCTGCTGTGGGTAGCAGCTCACCCTACTAACCAAATACCACCTCTACCAACAAGGCTTATCCTCCTCTCTGTTTCTATGGCTCCATAGAGAGTGGTTAAGGAGAGTTCTCAACTGTGTCTCAGTGGAAGAAAATTCTCTGGCGCTCCGATTGCCCTGCTCTCTCGTTCAATACTATAAATGTTATGCCAAATAAATGAGAAAAAAAAAACGGCTAAATGTCAAGGCTGCAATGTGTTAGTTCATCCAAGAATTGTCTAGCCTCATTGTATACTGTGTCATTAATTCAATGTGATAATGTAGATGTATTCACTTTTGAAAGCTGTTGAACGAGCATACGAATATGGATGAGTTTCTCCGTTTGCCTAGCAATCAAAAAAACATGGCTCCGCATGTGTTGGTTTTGAAAATAGGAGTCAATCAGAAGTAGCGCAGACACTGCGGGTGTCTCTCACTCTTCCAGACTTGAAAAACATTAGAGGATGCCACTTTGACAATAAATGCTTTAAAGACACAATAGAGAATACATGAATTAATTTTCTAGGGAGGTGTTTTCTCCATTTCACGACTAAGTGTGGGCTGATTGCAGCCACACAATGAATAACCACATACTTTTAAATCAAATTACAAGTGTGGGCTTTGAGGAGAAATTGCTCTTTGTAAATTGATTCTCATCTAAAGGTATGTCCACATATGATTGACTTTGGACATACTTCATCAGCCTGAAAGGGTCGAACATATATGCGGTGAGGTAACAAGGGGTATTATTTGCCTTAATCAGGCCACAGGCCTCTACCAGCAACGACCGAAGTGGGTTTTATTTGAAGCACACTGGCTGATTGGGCTCTCATGGTGTGTGAGATTTGCTTTGCTCTTTGTATTAGTGTCCATTAGCTATTGATTGACCAGTGTGAGAAGAGGAAATGGAGAGACACTTGGAATAAACGCCATAATAGTCCCCAAGTACCTGATTCTTGAAAAAGTTTGCTTTGAAGGTAATGCGTCTGAGGGAAATTCACTGAATGAAATATGTCTTATATTTATGCAACCATAAAGTTATTTTTTGTTAACTGCAAACAGAGGCAGGACCCTGACATGTTTTATATAAATGTGCTATATATAAATTGATTTTTTTTGGTCTTCGAACCAAAAAGGCACCATTTGATTAAAATAAATGTGCATTATATTGGCTGTCAGGTATTTGAATACCTGAGTGACAGTTTTTGGGGCCGATGCCAATACAGATAATAGGGAGTGATTCATTCTGATACCGATTATCAGCTGATATACAGTACACACATTTTTGGCAGTGATCACTCAAATGTGGTCGTAAAACACTACACAAAAATATGTAGTCAACGGTCAACTGAAATAGCTTCACTCGAAATGTGATAATTATTAAATCACCTTAAGCATGTTTTTTCTGCAATGTGTTCTTTAAAAGCAAAACATTTTCATATTGACCTATACTGACAACATATACACCAATACAAATATGTCTGTGATCTGATCTAAAATTGATGTTCACAGGCGGATGCTTCTTCAATCTGTATTCACTAAGACAGGACATTATTTTAACTTGCAGTCTTGTTTGTTGAATTCAGACTGTGTGGACATTGAGCAGAATCAATGCACATGTCATTATTCAATAATTACTCAACAACATTATCATAAAGAGTCAATCAATAAAATCAATCAATACAATCAACACTATAGACAATTCAAAAAGTTTGGTGTAAACAAAATTTTCGGTCAAATCTGTGATCGACATTTTCCCTTTGAGTCTTTTCTATCGTCTCTTCCTTCCAGAATATACAACTCTGTAACAGTTTTTTGTCAAACTCCATGACATTTACAACTTGCTGGTTTGTGGTCAATATGACATTATTGCTGCAGAGTTCTATACGTGATATATGTGATCGGACCCGAGCACAGGCATTAATGATAACTTTATAAAAATAACAGTCTTTTCGCAAATGGTCTTGTTTGCTGTTACTGGTCATTTATAATCATCAGAGGAATCACAAGACTGTTTCGTAAAAGTTCCTCGTCGTCACTTTAAGTAACTGGATTAAAGTCTGCTTTCTCTAGTAAACAGCTGTTTACTGAAGTCCTGTCTTTTGATTAACTGAGGAGGACAGTTAAAGAACCATCATTGATTTCTCCTGGAGAATGAAGATTTGCAAGACAAAGGGCCTTATTCAGATGGTCTATGGAGCTCGATCTAAAGTGCGCCCAAGTCCATGTTGCTAGTTAAATGGCAGGTACTCTGGCATGCAATGCGGTGCATGCCATAAAGAGGTTGTATTTAGACACTGAATTAATCATGGGTGTGTTTTGGGAGGAACATAAATTAAACGAATCCAAGTGTCGTCTCCTATTCCCTTTAGGAGCCATATGAAAAAATACACTGATATTTAACTGAGGAGGCAGAGGAGCCAGGCTGCACATCTCTCTCTGTGTGTGTGATTCTTAGTTTGTCAAAAAAATCATCCAGATCAATAACGGGTCGGAAGGGAGGGGAGAAATATACGTCCTAAATGAGGAAAATATTAATGACATTACGTCCACTGATCCTCCGCAGCAGGAACAATATGGGTACCTTAAGATTAACATGTGCATTCAGACACCTTTGCGCTGTGAGGAAAAAAAAACTGTTTAGTCTGCCTCCTCCTACACAAACAGCAAAAATATCCTTAGGAGTGATCCAGTGATTACTATCAATATTAGAATTAAAATAAAAAAAACATTTATATTACAGTACACCAGATGTCTTTATTGCCAATGCTTCAGATTGGGCTACACAACTCACAACCCATCTTCACAAAAAGAGGTATGAGACTTATGGCAGTCATCCATCCAGTATGGCTGAAGACACAAAGCCAGAACATTTTAAATACCTCTTAATGGCTATATAATAGCTTCTGAGTTCAGACTTGCTATTACACCACACACTTCACCGCAGCTGGGGAAATCTTGAGAAACCACTTCTTCCTTTGAGCTAATCAAAGTTCACTGCAATGCACAGAGACAATAAAACAACAGAATAGCGCACTCAAAGTGAGCTGCAGTCAAACCAAAGAACAAGGGAGAAAGCTAAAAGCGTGTTTATATAAGGATCTTGCCTAGTCATTTATAATAATTGTCTGCATCACTGCTTTGCCGTCCATGAGATAAAAGGCAAACAAACCAAAAGGAAAACTTCAAGCTGGCCAGCATCCCTTGAATAAAGCCAAGCTAATTTGGGAAATAAAACCTCTGTATGCTTAATTTTCTGATGATTCACATCCGTGCCCAATTTCCTGGATATTTGATGAGCAGAACGACTGCACAAAAATACCTTAACATAAAAATAAATTAATCATGATGATTCCTTTCCCTTCCAGATAAAAGTCAGGCAAGTAATTTGACATTTATTTTTGAGTTAAGGCTATGCTTCCATGGTTATTGTAAAAATAAGAGGCACAAAAATGCCTTGGGGCCACAGAAA
>OMLP01028034.1:0-30492 GCA_900302685.1 Spondyliosoma cantharus
GGTCAGACCCCTCCACACCGCCGCGTCACCTGTCATGGTGTCGACTGTTCAAGACCTGCAGGAGGAGCAGCAGCAACAACAACAGGCTGATTTAAGGCTTGTGAGCTGTGATGGAGGAGGGTGAAGCTGATCAAGGATTATGCTGCCATGCTTTGTGGGATAAAGAGTCCATGTGCACGGCATGTTTGGGAAACACAACCTAAACAAATACTGATTAAAAAATAAAATAAAATGCAGAATTAACTTGTCTGCCTGTGTGATAAGAGAGCAGAATGAGCAATGAATCAGTGGCTGACGTGACTCTCAATTAAAACACGAATAAAAGTGACAAACATTTAACTTCCACTCACCGGCTGTACAGCGGACGTCCTCTCAGCTCCGCGGACTCACGCTGAGCATCGTGCGCTGCAGCACGCGCCTCCGTTCACCTTCATCTGACTTGACACACTTTCTCGTGGACAGCTCGACTCCAGCAGGCAGCGCGGCGGCCGACCCCGGGGGAGGGGCTACAAACACGGAGGCCAATGAGGCGACGGTCGGCCTCCTGCTGCGGGTGTCAACAAACCTCCACACTGGACGGGCAGGCTTGTCAGTCAGCCGCTCCCTCTGTGGGACCGTGGCGGCTGACGTGTCCGCGCAGGCCGGTCCGTGAACTGCACGCGTGCTGCGTTCACGGTGTATCAGACTTCACAGATCTGGACTTTTTAAGGCGCGAGTATCTATGGAAGACTGTCCCGAGAATAAAACACTATGAAAACTTAGCTTGATGAGAAAGAAAATGACCATGTTAAGTTTCAATTATGAGATAAAAAGTTATAATTACGAGACAAAATGTCAAAATGATGACAAAAAAGTTATAATTGTTTGATTAAAAGTTAAAATTATGAGATAAAAAGTTATAAATATGCGATCAAAAGTCAGAATTATTAGATCAAAAGTAAATTATAAGATTTAAAAAGTTGACAGAGAGAAACAAAAGTTGAAATCCAGGGATTTGACATTATATCGTAAAATTCATAATTATTGGATAAAAAGCTTAAAATTATTATTTATTGTCATAAAAATGAGGTTAAAAGTCAGAATTATGAGGTAGAGAGTCAACACTTATCTCATAATACTAACTTTCTATCCCATGATTATCACTAACCATGGGTATTATTTTCATAAAAACAGTTCACTTTAGTTGTAATCAAAGTTCACAGCTAAGTTAAAAGAAAGGTGGTGGGAAACAACAAGGAATTTAACTACGAGTCGGAAAAAGGCTGTAAATCAGCATTTAGATCATTACATGACATTAAACCTTTTCATTAAAACAAATGTTGTCTGTCAGCAGCAGTGTGAATGTGTGTAAATGTGACGAACTCTACAGCAGGATGAAAAGTCATTCTAAACCTCGGCGCTCAAAGGTGGGATCTCATGAAGAGCGCTCGAAGGCAGCAATACAACATACAGCTGTGAACTGAGAACTGATCCAGGGCCATTAAAGTTTGGCTGTGGCAGCTAACGACCAGAGAATGAATCACTTTTCTAATGACGAGCAGCAACAGTGAAGCAAATAGTTCGAGGGATCAGCTGAGTTTAATGATATCACTGCTATGTTTAAATCCACTGATGGGAAATACGAGACCGAAATATTCACTTCACAACGACGCGAGTGTTTAAAGGTGTGACCGTGATGGATGTCAGCTGTTGTTTCTGTTACATGACGAGGTAATGTAGGATGTTTCGGATGCATCAGGCTCCTGAAAGATGTACAACGTGTGTGTGATATTGTTAAGTCATCTTTCTTTATTTAAGAACAAATGGAGATAAATAAACGAGCCTTCAGCACTCATGTCCAGTGTCACACGTCATCTGACCTTTGTTTTCTTACTTATTCACACTTCAGGGGCGTCTTGGTTCAATCAGACGTCCACATGAAGTTACACGGACGCATAATTCAATATATTCTAGACAGATAAACGCTGAAGGCTTTGTCAGGGTCTGATGGCGGATTTTAGCTTCGGGAAGAGTCGGAGAGCGTTCTGCGTCGTCACCTCCATCACCGTCTGCAGCGACACTCCCTTGATTTTACTGATGTACTCGGCAGAAATACAGATGTTTTTGGGCTCGTTTCTCACCTGCAAGAAGAATCTTACATGAGTGGCTGAATGAAGGTGTTATTTTATTGTTATATGAGAAACACAAGATGTGATTTTAACTGCGTGTGTCGCAAAAAGAAACGCCATCGAGATCATGTAAATATTCTCCAAAAATATACAAAAACAACTTAAGTTACTGCTACAAATAAAAAAAGAATAACTTGTTATCACAGCCATAAACTGACTCCTGGCAAAAATCCTCAACAGCTCTATTTTATTCTTCAGGAACAAAATACTTTACCTGCTTTTCTGGCCCGAGAGCAGGTGAATCTGTTTCCAGACAGATGTTCTCTAACGGCAGCTGTTTCACAAGTTTCTGCTTCTTGGTGGAAAATGCACAAAGAAAGGCATCATTAATCATTAACATACAGTGTGATAAAGTCAACCAATAAAAACAAAGTAAACATGTCAGTGATATCTGTAGAGCGTGTGTCAGTAGTATAGTGTGTGAACTGTACATACATCACATATAAAGGGCAAAGATATTCAAAGTATTTGCAAGAATGTCTGTAAAGTCCATGTTTTTTGTCTATTTACACACAAATAAGAACATGTATGTGTCTCAGTGTTACTGAGGGGTGGGTGGGCTGTGATACAGTGTACATTTAACATGATCAGGTGTTCTGCTGCACCTGTTCGCTCCGTATTATAGATGGCGGGATGGAAAAGAAATATCCAGCCTTCACTCCCTCCATGGCAACCGACGGTTTCCCATCGAAAGCATGAAGCAGGGCCTTCTCGACACCTAGTGACGACACAGAGGTACTGCAGTTCTATTCAAGTTACCAGCTGTGAACAGGTACATTGATAAATCCAACTTAGCTGTTACCCTGCTCTCTCAGGAGGTGGATGGTGGGTCTTCCTGCAGACCGTGAATGAACATTTCTAGAAATAAAAAACACAAAGTATTATGGAAGTCATACGTTGGAACATAAATATAAATTTCCACTTGATGTTTCTGCAGGTAGGTCCAACTTGATTTATAAGATGGTGATGCTAAACATACTCAAATTATAAATCATGTAATCCTAAATAAAAGGTTTAATATCATCTACATTACTTCAGTGTGACTCACAGAGGGAGATCCAGTTCTTTGGCTATCTGGGCCTGACGAATGAGGACCTGCCTCTGGCCGTCTTTGTCAGCGTCACAGTGGACATATCTGGGTGTGAAATCCAAACCAACCTAGAACAACGGGCACAAAAAGCTGTATAATTGTTTGGTAAATGGTTTATAAAGTAATTTCACTGTTTGTTAAAAGTGAAATAACTATAAATGTACGATTTATGTGACTCAGTTAACAAGAAAGTCAAGGAAATCCAGGATGTCACAGTGCTATTCAGTTAAGTCACATCAGAGATATCGAATCATTACCTCTCCAATGGCCACAAGCTGGTCTTTGTATTTCTCTATTATGGGTAGAGCAGCTTCTAGATCCTGCATCGAAGACAGAAAGAGGTTTTCACTCATTATAACACGACCACTGCAGCAATTCACCCAAATTACAATAAAGAAACATTTTCTCACTTCCAGGTTTTGAGACATCTGTCTATAAGATTTCTGCCACCCTGAACGTGACGGCTGAGATTGGATGAGTGATCATCAGCAGTATGTCCAGAAATAACGTCCCTGTTACTTTTTCGATGACCTTCTCAGGTCAGCTGGTTCTGTATTTCTGGCTACACACACATAAACTGGTGAATCTGCATTGTGCTTCTATGATTCTCAAATTGGACCAAAAGTACCAACAGATTAAAGACTTGAGACAGTGCTAACTACTTTTAAATCCAAGCTAATGCATCAACCAAAGTCCCAGGTTCACATATAGTGTACATATAGAGTGTGTAGACCCAGTAGAGCCTGAAATAACAACATTAAAATGATTAAATTGAGAAAGACACCCCACCTGGACAGAAGCCCCCCTCTGCTGCTCTGGGGACACCTCCTGGACAGGGTGGACTCCGAGGCAGGGAAAAATAAAACCTGGAAACCTGTGGGAAAGTGAAAACATTAGACAAATAAACGTGTAAAATTCAAGCTAGGTCACTCAAATATAATATTTACCTCTGTGACAGCTCAATAATCTTGTCAAATTCTCCAGCATGCTCGGCCACGGCTAACAGCGCCAACAACCCAGCCTTGGACAAATAAATAAAGCAGAGAAATGAGTTAAATACAGAATTCAGTCAACTAAATCTGGACACTTAGCTGAGGTGGCTCACCTTCTTTGAACCCTCAATCACCTCCTCTATGTCCTGACAACGAAAACAGGAAACGTTAACGCCTGAAAAGACATTTTAAAGATAAAAACATTCACTTTTATTCTTTAAATCGTGACCATACCTTGTCAAAATCCCCTGAAGAGATGTGACAATGACAGTCAACGTAGCCATGCATGTGTACGACGCTCAGAACCAAAACATTGGCTGCTTCCGGGTAGAAAGGCGGACTGCGCATGCGTGGAATCGAGGAGCGCCAGATGTAAGGTGCGGCGTCGCCCGAGAAAGCGGGGTTCCGTTAAATCTGATCGGGTTAACGTCACCTGCGGCTTAACGGTGAACAAATCAAACACCCGCAGTGTTTTAAGAGACGCTTCAAGGTGTCACACTGCAGTTCTCTTCCTCGTTCCCGTTATTGTGGCTTTTTCTCTCCCTGTATCATGTGATAGACACCCCGTGCTCCGGATCAGTTTATCACACCGGCTGATCGATCGGCTTGAAATGGGTTTATTAACCGTGTATGTCGTGTTGTCGATGCTGTCGATCGGTATCAGCAGGTGCAAATACGAGCCGAACTGGGAATCCATCGACTCCAGACCGCTGCCGGACTGGTACGATCAGGCCAAGTTTGGCATCTTCATACACTGGGGCATCTTCTCTGTCCCCAGCTTCGGCAGCGAGTGGTTCTGGTGAGTTCTGTTTCCTTTTATAGCAACTAATAAATGTTTAATTACAACATGATTTCAACTTTAAAAGACCAAAGTTGGGACAGGTAGCAAGATAATCTGGTATTCACGAAACAACAGGTATAGAAAAAGGTGCAGTGTTGATTTATTTCCTTGATTATTTTTTTTTATGTTTCATAGAGTTTTCCCAGCTGTCTTGTTATTTTACAGGCTGAAGTTTTCATCTTGATCACCTGCTGATGGAAGATCATGTGGCATCATCTGAGGATACTAAATGACTCAACTTTAAAACTATAACTGTGGGTTATTACAGGGCTTTATTACAACATGCAGTGTCATCAACTCAAACTACAGTCATGCAGTTTCTGCAGGATCTGAATGGAGTTTATGGTCAGACCTGTTCAACTGGAACCTCGTCGACCTCATTCTGGGGGATTTCTGTCCTGTCCTCTTTTGCACAAAGATCCTATTTCAATTGGGAGAAGTAATAAAGACTCGGATGAGTTAAAAGTCTGGTCCCCTTGGCGCTTAACGTTTTTCAACTCTGGCCTGGAGCAGATAAAAGTTTAAGAGAGGATGAATAGTTATCTATCTATCTATCTATCTATCTATCTATCTATCTATCGCATCTGTCTTCTGTTCCAGGTGGTACTGGCAGAAACAAAAACAGAGGCCGTACGTCGACTTCATGCAGAAGAATTATCCTCCGGGCTTCACGTATCAAGACTTCGCCCCGCAGTTCACTGCCGAGTTCTTCGACGCCAAAGAGTGGACGGACATCTTCGTCTCGTCAGGAGCGAAGTACATCGTCCTCACCACCAAACACCATGAAGGTACAGAGCGGGATCAACACGTCTCTCAGTAATTTACTGTAGATGATTCCACGTATTTGGAGTTGAAGTGCAACACACCTGTGCAGGAGATGAACAGTTTCATCAACTGTGTCTTTCAGGTTTCACACTGTGGGGCTCCAAAAACTCCTGGAACTGGAACGCGGTGGATGTTGGACCAAGAAGAGATCTGGTAGACGAGGTGGTGACCGCCCTCCGCGGCAACAGTGACCTGCGTTTAGGGCTGTACCACTCTCTCTTCGAGTGGTTCAACCCGCTCTTTGAGCTGGACGCCGCCAACGTCTTCACCACAAACTACTTCCCCACCACCAAAACCCTGCCCGAGCTTTACGAGCTCATCCTCAAGTACGAGCCAGAGTTGCTGTGGTCGGACGGGGACGGAGACGCTCCTGACAAGTACTGGAACAGCACGGGTTTCTTAGCCTGGCTCTATAACGACAGGTGATACGGTGAACCCGAATACGGCGAGTGTTTAATTAGATCAGTCCCAGCCGGTGTGGCGTTAACTTGTTCTCCTTCACAGTCCCGTACGAGACACGGTGGTGACCAATGACCGCTGGGGCTACGGCTGCATCTGCACCCACGGTGGATATTACACCTGTGCTGATCGCTACCAGCCGGGACACCTGCTCAAACGCAAGTGGGAAAACTGCATGTCCATCGACAAAAGTTCCTGGGGCTACAGACGAAACGCTCCTCTCGGTGACTACCTCACCGTCGAGCAGCTTGTAGCGGTGAGAGATGAACGTGCATGAATCTTACCGTCGTGACGAAATCATTATGCATCTTTAAATGGCTTACACGCATTGAGGACTTGGCTCAAAAACTATAGTAATGTGTGAATTTATGTTAATTGTCAAACATCAACAATAACCCTTTTTTGTTGAAAGACCAAGATTAATTAAAAGGTCCACTTACTCAGTTGTCCTGGAGCCGTCCTCATCACATGGTCTTCGTCCTCAAACTGAGTCTTCCATGTGAAAATCTTCTGTAATTCAGACCAACTTTAAGGACTCGATTAAACATTTTAGCTTTGCAGTTCTGTCTTTACTTTGGAAACGTGCAGCGGCGCTCCAGCTGCTGATGAAGACAGCGAGAAGCGGTCGAAAGCTCCAGAGCGAGTGAGAGAGTGATTGTTTTGTGGCACATATCTCTGAAATAGTGCTGCAAGTTTATCTCCTTTTTTCATCAAAGTATCAAAAAAAATAATGGAAAATGCACACTTAAATCTCTCCAGAGCTCAAGTCAACATTTTTAGATTGTTTCATTTGTTTGAACATCTGTCCTCCACCCAAAGATAATCAGTTTACTACAGACACAATCGCATTTGAGAGGCTTGAACCTGTCCATTTTTTGGTTAAGAAATGACTTAATGATTAGTTTGCTATGAATGTTGTCGCCCATTTATTGTTCCGTCCGTCGACTAATCGATTTATCAAATAATACTTCAAATCTCGACAAGTTTTTTCTGTCTTCAACTGAAGGAACAGCGCCCTCCAGCTGTCAAATCCAGCCCAGCAACACTGTACATACAGCAGGAAATCAACCTGTAATGATGTAATGATTACACACTCCGGTGTGTGTGTGTGTGTGTGTGTGTTTCAGACCCTGGTGGAGACTGTGTCCTGCGGAGGAAACCTGCTGGTGAACATCGGTCCGACACACGACGGCAGGATCTCTCCCATCTTCGAGGAGCGTCTGAGGCAGATGGGTGAGTGGCTGCGGGTGAACGGGGAGGCCATCTACAACACGACAGCGTGGAGGGCGCAGAACGACTCCGTCACTCCCAACGTCTGGTGGGTTCTCGTTTGGGCTCATACGTTTGCAGTGACCAACACGCTTGAATCAGCCGGTAGATCATTTTTAAGGAAACTCTTAGTAGATTGCATCTTTTCCCTTTTTGTTTTGTTTTTGATATTAAGATGCAGGAATCCCTGAATCCTTGTACAGAATGCGAAGGGATCATGGTTTGTGTTGAAGGTGTCTGACCGTGTCCGATCGTCAACAGGTACACTTTCAGACCGCAGGAGAAGAGCATCTTTGCCATGTTGCTGACGTGGCCCGACGATGGATCTGTGATTCTGCATGAACCGGTGGTCACACCCAAACAGACTCAGGTGAGATTAGACTGACGTTTCTCTGCCAAACTTTCTTTTCAACTGCAAGTTTCTCGCTTTGTGCCTCACGTGGTCACACACAGATTTACAGAATCCATATCGGAAATATTTATTTATGCTATGTGTTCGAATAATATTAACAAATTCATCCTGTCTGGATTTTTTGATGATGATTCGTTGGACTCTAAGACTTTATATCACTTAACAAAGGCAAACAAGTGTCTTCATGTTTGCGTTTATTTGAAGTAACTGTTCCAAAGTGAATCTGGTTGTCAGTAATATCTTGTAGCTGTGACAGTTTCAAACAGTTTAAGGGCCATAAAGCTCTTCAACCGGCCTCACAATAATTAGATTTCCATGCTGGGTTAGCAGCTTCTTAATGCTGAGTAACTGTACCGGTCAACTACCACTTATCTTCATTATCCATTTCTATAATATTTTATCTCTAGTTAAGGTGTTGTTGAGTAAATTAAATGTCAGAAAATAGTCAAAACTGTTTTATTCCGAGGTTGAAATGAAAACAACTCTCGCCCGTCCAACCACCGCACTGAATCCTGGGAAATAAGTTCGACTCGCTGTCACAGAGCAGCCTTCTCTCTCTGCAACACGTCAAACCGCCTCACGTGTTGCTTTTGTTCTAAAAAAAGGTGGAGCTCCTCGGTCACGGGTCTGTGCAGTGGGAGCCTGCTAAGCCCAGCGGACTGCGGGTCCTCCTGCCCCAGCTGTCCTTCAGCCAGATGCCATGCCAGTGGGCCTGGACGCTGAAGCTGACAGGTGCCACTTGAAGAGAAGCCGGATCACATGGAGAGGAACCGAACGAGCGGCGGACTGAAGAGAAAGGACCAACAGATTTTTATAAATCCTCGGGAGCCATCCGTGAAATGTTACTCCACCGTCTTTGACTTGCACTGTTGAAATACAAAAAATTGTGTTTTTGAAATGCTTCTTCAGGGACTAACGTGATCTTATGTGAATATTTGTATCACAGTTTTTTTTCTGCACTTTTATAATAACTTTTTTGGGGCCTACATACTCTGATGTGATTTCCATGTAGACTGTAGCACCGACTGCCTTTTGTTTAAAATGTGAAGGGATGTTGAAATAAAGTAAATGACGCCTTCAAGCGACAAATCTTATATCTTATATTTTATAATCTGATATTTGCAATCATTTAAGTACCTGTGTGCGACAAAGAGCGAGTCGTGTACTTCCATTTGCTGACCCGCAGAAGTTGGACAGAAACTAGCTGGAAAATAAAGTGAGCAGTTGGACCTTTTCTGATGCGGTAATAATGAAAATACGAGTCATTTGTAAACTGCTTATTGGAAATATTAGTGTTAAATATTCTTACTTCTTTCTTTTTTTTCAGTGTTCATAGAGAGCAACCTTTTCGTTTAGATATATGGATAGATAACTTTATTGTTCCCTTATTGCTCATCCCTTCTCCCGTATTACTTCCTGATGTTACTGCACTCTTGAATGTCCTCTGGGATTAATAATCTTCTGTTTTAAATAAAATTGGGGGTAATGTTAAATGTGTTGCTTGATAACCACCTATGACATACCGTGGCATGTAAAAGGGAGGTGTTATTGATTTCTGATACACATTTGAGTCACTGCTCTCCTGGATGATCTCAGGTGTGTCAGCACGTTGGCGCCCCCTGCTGGACGCACCTGGAACAACACCCCTCAGCTGTACTGGACATTTTTTTTTTTTTAAAAAAGCACGCTGACGGCGCAAAACTGATCCTGTGCACAGTCTGCTGTGCACAGCGGAGCGGGGACAGCAGCGACCAGAGAGATGAGCGCGTGTCCAGGTGTCACACTGACCGGTAAGCCCGCTGCGTGTGTGTGTGTGTGTGTGTGTGTGTGTGCGTGTTCCTCCACCACGGCGCGCCTGTCACCTAAGATGGTGAGCCCGATGCAGGGCAGATCTCTGTGTTGTGTCTGCTCTCTGCCGCACGCCTTTAAGGTGGGAGGTCCCTGCTCTGCAAATGTTCCATGACGTGCACATGGGGGGTTCACAAGGGGTTCTTCTCACGTCCGGGCACTTCAGCAGGCTATCCCCGCAGCCTGGACCCGCACATGACAGCTGATCCCCCCCCGAATAACAACAACAGAGAGGTGTGAGGGAGGGGAGGCTGGGCATATCATCACATAGGTTCAAAAACGTGGTGTTGCCCTTAAGGAAACACTGAGTCAACACGGAACAGGCGACTGGATCAGGACGTTTTCTATTGAGGGGCTGCAGTCAATGATTATATTCTTGATCAATCGACTTTTGACTTTTATATCATATTTAAAAGAGTCCTAAAATCAAAGATATTTCGCTATTTGTCGCTTTGTATGAAGGTCCCTGTGATAAACGTTACACAGGAGGTAATAAGTCCTGACAAGAAGCTTAATATCGTTAATACGTCTTAATAATGTTTATTTATTTTTTGTGTATTTGACAGGAGCAGCTTCTTAGATGTACATAGACAACATTTATCAAAAAAACAATCACAAACAAACAAACAAACAAACAAACTAATATTCACATCTGAGTCGCTGGAACTAATGTATTTTTTTTGCATTTTTAACTTAAAGGGTAACTCCACCAATTTAGGTGTTGTGGAGCTCTGATGTAAACTTGGAAAAATGTAGCATGAAGCCTTTTGTGGCTGCATGTAATCTGACAAACTGCCTCAAGGGATGTCACTCATTTGCTAAGTTGCATTGTGGGTAATGTCGGCGCCACGTTTTGAAAAGCAGTCCACTGGTGCTCATTGCACTCCTATAACACTGATCGACGATCACAATCAATCCAGCTGAACCAGCGATGGCGCGTCTATCACGCCACTCATGCTCCTTCCTTTTCAAAACCTGACGCCTACATTACCCACAATGCATCTTAGCTGTCACTGAGTGACATCACTCGAGCGAGTTATTATATTACATGCGGCTTCCTCTGGAGCCACAAAAGGCTTTATATAGCTTTTGTCACATATTTAGTAGTAGTCCTCCAAAACACCTGTAAACTCACTTTAATGTATAAACTGGTGGAGTTACCCTTTAAACTATTGATCAGCTATCAAGCAGATGCTGATTAATTCTCTCTTTGTTGGCGAAATGATTGTTCGACGAGTCCTTTCAGTCAGTCAGCTGTAATACGTGTCGCAGAAGTCAAACAGAGCACACTGAATTGACCATCATTGGATCTTAGACGCGTGAACCATATTGTGTTACAGAAAACAGAAATATGTATTTTATTTATTTCTGTATTCCCTGCCCATCCTCTCTGTAATGATCTCCACTCTGTCTGATCACACATATCGACGCGCTCGTCCGTGAGGCCCCCCCCGAAGCCTCGTCTCTCCTGCGCTCATATCTGCAGTCGCTGTAATCTTTTTGGTGGTAATTATATATGTAGACAAGAACTGGGAGAAATAAAAAAAAAAAAAAAAAAAAAACAAACTGCTACAGACGTTGGCGCGGTTGCCATGGAAACACACAATCATGTCAGATTATTTTCAGGTACCGCCGCTGTGATAATGGCATCAAGGCACGACTGGTTTGAGACGCCGAGGGATGAATGAGGCGGTGTGTTTTTTTTTTTAATTGATCGGTCGGTGAAGCAGCTTTGTTGAACGATGGGATTTAGGGATTTCATTTGTGTTTGTATCAGCTGTTCGTTCAACCCAGAGGGATCAGTGTATACCCCCTGTAAGTAGATACCTCAGTCAGCCATATGACGGCCACTACAGCCAACATGGAGGACAACCTCATTCATAAACATTCCCCCCCTAATATCATTAAGAGGCCTGATTGTAGTCGGGTGTGGTTTTCAATCACGTGCAATTTTGTGGCAGATTTGAGCCGGTCAGCAGAGCCGCGGTGTAGCTTTTAGATAGTGGAAATGCCAAGCAGTGTGTGGAACATCCTGGGGGACAGACCATTATATTTATAGAGATGGGCGACTTGACCTTCACTGCACATCGAGTATCAGCCATTTTAGTGCCGCTCCTCCAGATACTGAACACAGCATAATGGATCTCAGCTGCAGTGCAGTTAGTTAGCTTCAACTTCATCTTCGGCTTGTTTGAGGCGATATCTAATAATAGCTCCCTGCAATTCCATACTGTGGAGGGACTCTGTCAATACACAGCCTCTGCATTCACCGCTCCTCCGGCACGCGGCGAGTCCCAAGTTCTCTGAAGAGAAATGCTCTGTGAAATTACAGTTTTGCAACGCAAAGGAAATAAAAGGCTTCTGCCGTTTGCCCCGTTCGGATTCATGCGCCCGGGAGGTGAAGTTCAGCTATAAGTCGTTACACGAGTTTAAAGCCTTTGTTTCTGCTGTGTGAGCTTTATGTTTGGAGTGAGATATGCCTCCGCTATAGCCCAAAGCCAAGGACTCCTATTCATAGAGGCGCCCAGTTGTTCTCACCCAATGGCACAGCGTGAAACTGAGCAGCATGGTCAAAGCGGGTGAAGTATTTATAGGTGTGTGAATTTATATTGTGCTGAAAGGCCAGAGTTTCGCACAAACGGCCGAGGAGGCGGGGGATCAGATACACGTTCAAATCAGGGGAAAGACCCAGATCGTCGCGCTCAGCCTCCAAACTAAATGTGACGGGAATGGATTTTGATTGGACAGACTGGCGCGTTTTCAGCCATCGCCTGAAAGTTCAGTGTGCGAGTCATGTGTTCTACCTGTGGCCGGTGCAGGTGGAGCTCAGACTGTTGTCGAATGTGATTGTCACGACCAAGACCGACTGTTGAGAGAGGAAGTAGCGCTCTCGTCCTCTTACGAATGAAGTGTTGGATTCATAAACGAGAAAACACATCTTCGCTCAGTGAAACACGCTCGTCGACGGCCAATGTTAGCAGACTTTTGATTAAAACGATTCGCTGCAGTCGCAAAGACGGTTTTACTTATACTACATTTTAGTATTTACTTTTATTCTGTATGTTTAGCTTGCGGCTACAGTCACTCGTCTTTGGAAGAAGTTATGTAGTCTTGCTTTATAACGTTAAAAGCAAGTTAAACCTGTGGATAGTCAAAGTGGAGCTTGATACATCAGGCTGACTGTTCTTTTAGAAGGGCTAGATTTGAAATAAAGTGCCATGAGGCCAAACTTCTACATTCCCGATGCACTGTCTGTCTGTTTCTCCACTTGTTATCAGATTTCACAGTTGAAAAATAAATATTATACAAAAGTAAAGAAGAAAAACAATGCACAACATTTTATACAACGTGATTTGGACATAAATAACTCGAGATCTCCAGAAAATGGAGGAAATAATACAGCATGTTTGACCCGTGACCGGATAGGGCTTCCATATTTAAGTGCTTATCGACATAAATAACTAATGAACGGGCTAACCGTTCAGATTTAACCTTATTGATGCCAAAGAGGTCAATTCATTTGCAGCTCATTCCGTCCACAATCGCACAAACGACATCCCACGCAGATCAACACACACAAACAGCAAGACGGAGAGCGGAGGTAAAATAAAGAGCAATAACTTATTAAAATAATCACGCTGTTGACAGAATGAGCAAAGGGCTGTAACAATAAGTGTGTTTTAAGAGAATTACACAATCAAAAATGGGCACTCACGCTTAGTTATTTCCAAATGTGTTCGTTGCTTGTCGCGGTAAAAGTTCCCTCTGAAATAACTTGTTGATCAGGAATCATCACAGGCAGCTGACTTCGTGATTCCACCGAGATGTGACGGGCTGTTAACACGTAACGTGAAAAGAAAATAGGTAAAAATGAGATTACACAAGCGCCAGACGTCTCATTCCTTCCTCAATTAAGCACTTAGTCTCAACTCCAAATATAATACAGCTGCATTTGCATGTGGAGAGTTAAACAACACAGTCTGTGGCTTTCATAAAACAGTTAAACGATCTTCATGAAATCACGTAACAAGAAAAGTGTTTATCGGGAAGATCTCGCAATGGCATCGTGTCACACTGAACTCGCACATCTGATTCACAGGATGAGCTCTGCAGCTGCACATAATCTGCAGCATTGTCCTAGTTTTTTCTCCCGTGTTAATGACACCCCTCATCACGACTCTCTCCATTCACAAAGCAAAATCCTGTCGTGATGGGAAGAAAACCGGCTCTGAGCAGGCTGTGGGTGTCTAAGAATTTCGGAGAACATGTCTAATTTCTGCAGCCTCCTCGCAGCCCCGCCACATGCCGCCTTTTCATTGAGCTCCTCTCGATGTATAAAACTGAATAGGATCACTCTGTAGGAAATGTATATTCAGAGCCGCTGCACCGTGTGATTAGCGTCTTTCAAGGCGCTTGTCACTTTGCTTACTCTCACTTATTCTCTGTCCGGCCGGTTTTATATACATCGTTACAGTTCTCTACCTGAATGAATCGCGCGCAGAATCAGGCTGGAATAAAGAAGTGACTGAATCTTTTGGCCGATGAATGAAGCTTTTCTGGTAAAGGTGATGTTTAGCTCCCTGCATCATGATATCCGACTCCCCCACTCTCTCTCTCTCTCTCTCTCTGTGTGTGTGTGTGTAGTGTGTGAGGCAGCTGCTGCTGTGCTTTGAAACACAACGAGAGAGAGGAAAAGCGTCCTTAAATGTGGGCTGTTGTGTAATCCCTCCCAGGGCCCCTTTGCTATTTTTGTGCCTGGGTCCGCACGTCACGGTTGGGTATTTTCTCTGGTGACTAGCTCGCATCAATAGATCTTCTAATGTACACCCAGTCAGGCAGCAGCTTCATGACTGATGGGACTTTACCTTGCTAATTTATTTCATTATTGTTGCCCAGACATGAGGAGAATGGGGAAACGGACTATGCAGCATGAGGAATGTCACATGTGACTGTGGATATGGGACAGGGGACTATTCAAATGTCAGGTTTGTATGAGGATTATATTTGATATGTGAATGTCAGCCGAGGCTTTTTTTTTTTTTTTTCCTTCTTCTTCTTCTTCCCATCAGACCTTGTGCTTTATGTCATTCCGATCACTGAGAGAGCTGTTGATTCATCCTGCATGCTATGCGAGACCGCCACAGAGGATTTTCACCATCCAGCCTCTCTGAAGCCGGTCATGATATTTATGGATTTGTTGTCAGGCGTGAGGGCTTCATGCCTGTTCTGTTCCCTTTAATGGCCAACTTAGCCTCTAATGATGTAATGCAGCGGCATAACGATGCTCTCCACAGCCAGCATTTGTTTGCCCATTGTCCTCTCTCGAAGGTATGTGGTGCTTTTTCACATGGATCTCTCCCGGTCGGATATATTTCTCCATCCATCCATGCGGACATACTGTAACATCATCAGCCCACAGTCGTCCTGACACACACCTACTGCCACCCACCTGCCTCCTGTTGTTGCGCGTCATTGCTGCTGTGTCATATATTTTCGTAAAAAGGTTACAGCTTGTTGCCGGGAGCGAGAGAAATGTGCGGCGAGAAAAAGGGTACGAGAAAGTCCGCCCGAGAGACTTGTCAATGAGACTGTGAATGTGTCCCCTCGCTCTCTGTCGGGCTCCGTTCAAAGGTATGCATTGTTTCCTGAGGGTCTTATCTGGCTGTCACTCTGCACCCATATTCCCCCGTCCCCTCCTCTCGTAGCTCAGAGAGGATGGAAACTAAGCAATGAGGTCAGATCGACCTTGAAAGGGAGCTCCCTACCAGGCCTCTGAATTTTTGTTACCCCCCCGAGGCACCCAACTTAGTTTACCTCCGTAAGCCTCCCCTCTGAATCATGGATCATTCCGGCCTGAGGCAGCCCGTCATGTGCCTTCATTATTTCTCCTCTAGAAGGAGCCTTCAGTGAGCATTTTCAAGAAAACACACACACACACACACAAATGGGAGATTATCGTCCGCACAGCTGCTTTCAAGCATCTCCTGGCATCTCGAGTCACCTTGGCTTCGTATCCTCTGGTTTGTGCCTGAGGAGTGTGTGCGGTGTGCTAACAAAGAAAGAGAGGGAGCGAGTGAGAGAGAGAGGAAGAGAGTCGGAGGATGTCCTAATTAAGGGGAACTCAGAGGGTTTGAACCAGATAATCTTACATAACCTCGTTAGGGAGGACACAGCATTTGATACTGAGAAGATGGAAATGACGTGCCCTCAGAGACATGTCCCCATGGCCCCGAGCAATTCACTTTAACCGTGGTGATGATGATGATGATGATGATGATGAGTCCGGCATGTGTATGAGCGGGACGGTATGTGGTTCCCCCTCTGCAGCTCGGCGTGGAGACCACGACACTAGTGACACGGAGAGGCTAACGTGGGTTTAATCCCGCGCGAAGACAGGGAACTTCAGGATGTATCGATATGAGCCGAGCAGAATATTTTGTTGTCGTTCGCTGCAGGTAGACTCATCGCACTTCATCACCCATCACCTGACACTTGTGTGTGCTGGCATGCATCCACACACACACACACAGACACACACACAGCATACTTTCAGAGACACTTTGTCTTCCCTGACATTATCTTCTGCAGGGCTCGAAGTATTAGCATCCCACTGACATTTATATTTTTCTTGTGATGGGCTACAGTGTTGACACAAGCATTTGTAATATTGAAATGTTAAATCCGGGATGTACGATGAAGGGAGTCGCTGGGTGGTATTATTGTGGACGGTGTTGATATGGTGTCAGAATATTAGAAAGTCAGCTGAACGAAGCACATTAAAGTTATTATCTGGCCACAAATGTGTTTAAGTATCAGAAGCAGAAGTGGAAGTAAATGACACATATGGACCGATTATCTGAAATTCAACATTTTCCTGATCATCAGAATGTTTTTATTTGATGCCAGTGAAAAACTTAAAAATGCACCACTCGTTTTATTCGTTTCGTTGTTTTCTTCTATTTAGATTCATCATATCTGATTAACTCAATCACTTTTTTCTTTTTAATGTGACTTAGTGTGAGGTTAGTCAATGTAACTGTCTAACACAACTTGTACACATTTCATATTACTGGCTTACTTGGATAAAAATGTAACGATACGTTTTCCTTTTACTGCCATTCTTCTTCAAAATAAGACACAATGCTCATTGTTCCTGTTCTTGTTAAGGCGAAGCCCAAGGGGGGGATTTGTACTCCTCCAGTCTTCTCTCATGTCCGTATCCCTGACAGAGAAGATACTACTGGCTGTGATGTTAGGATGCAATCTGCAAATGCAAGTTATCGAATATATGAAGCGAGTGAAAAGTGTAATATTTCCCCCAAAACGTAGTGAGAGGAACTATAAAGTAGATGTAGATACTTTCTACCTCTTACATCTCATCACTGATTGAGGATATTTCACAGCTTAGCCAACAGTTTTAACAGCATTAATAAAAGTTGTTCAACTCATTTGCACGTATTTGTGCGTATATGTGTGAATTCTAATTAAAGTGACAGTCCTCACTGGACATGGCACTGTGATGAATGACATTACGTCCCGGCACACAGTGAACATCTACGACCCTTCACGACACACATGCTACAGTAAAAGCTCGTGCCTTAAATACCGACACACATCTACGCACGTTCACGCGGCTTCAGCAGAATTTGGGGCATCTGCCAGGCTTGACTTGAGGTACCTTTGGGTGCTTTTTAGAGGCTGGTAAACAGAAAATATTTTTTCCATTCCTGCTGCGATGGAGCTCATTATGAATTTTATGCGCCGATTTTATTAGGAAGACTTCTAGGAAACACTTGACGAGCTCTCCCGCTCTCAATGAGTCAGTTTTAAAAATGAAATCTATTGCACTTTTTTCACATTTTTTTCACTTGACGACCCTCTCGTGCATCTAAACGCTGTCCTGTTTTTGTTTATGTTTCAGTTGTCTAATTGTCCGTTCTGTCTGATTTCTTTCAGGTGACCCTTCCCTGCGATCAATTCACACGTATGTTAATATCACTACAGTTACATAACAGATAGTGTCCTTGAAAATCGATCCCAAAGAGAGTGACATTGGATTCATGGAGTCACTTGAAACTACTGCAGGGGTGAAAAGCTCCACTGAGGGTCAGGACGGAAATGTTGCCCAGAAAAAATGCACCTCAGAGGCAGCGCAGACTAAAAGGAGTCTGTCGGTTGAATTGGAAGGAAAGGGGTGGCAGCAACAACTGCGAGACAGTCAGAGCAGAGACACGGGTGGTTTCAAAGAAATGTCTGACTCAGGGAAATCACTGCAATTAGAAGATCAGCACTCCCAAATCCAGTCAACAAGCCATCAAGACTATGAGGTGTCTTCACATTCACTACAGCCCACAAAACAGATTCCCACTGGCAGACAGAAAGCCGTCGGTCACTTAGTTTCGGCACAGTCCCCAGGACCCACATCTCACAGGAAGTCCGCCAGCTCACCTGAAGTCCAACAACAGTGCTCCCATTCAGGGATGGATCAGCTGTCGGAGACTGTGTGTAAGGTGGAGCAGAAACCGCAAAAGCCTGGCAAGTATGTTTGTGATTATTGTGGCAGGGCATGTGCCAAACCAAGCGTGCTTAAGAAACACATTCGCTCACACACCGGGGAGCGGCCCTACCCATGTGTCCCCTGCGGATTCTCCTTCAAAACCAAGAGTAATTTATACAAACACAGAAAGTCTCATGCTCACTCTGTCAAAGCTGGAACGGTGCCACTCTCAGAACTTGGTTCTTACAATGCCAACACGGACCAGGGGTCTTTTGAAGGGGAAGGAGAGTTATTCTCTGATGCTGAGCAAAGCACGGACACGGACGAGGACACTCTTAACGACCCGCTGCTGCTGCTGGACTCTCCAGTGGAGGGATCAGATAACACTGCTGTAAAAGTACTAAATCTCATTGCTCAGAAAAAGGGAGCCACGTCGATGTCAGCTCAGGATGGTTCATCCCAGCCCCAAGAAATCAATGCACCTCCCGCTGCTGCCGAGGCTAGCCGTGCAATCCAATCTTGCACGATCAAACAGAGGCTTGCACTTCGGCTGTCTGAAAAAAGGAGCAGCGACTCCGACCACAATCTGTCCCTCCCGAGTCAGTCGAGCAAGGGCAGCACGGACTCTGGCTACTTCTCGCGGTCCGAGAGCACCGAGCACCAGACCGGCCCCCCGAACACCAACGCCAAGTCCTATCAAGAAATTATGTTCGGGAAGTGTTACAGGCCGAGTCCGAAACAGACAGCTGCGTTTGTGGCTTGCAGCACGGACGCGAGTGAGTACACTGGGAGGCGCTCAGAGAAAGGGGTTTCTCGCGTGTTCACCCAAGAAAAAGACACGGTGGAGTCGATCAGAATAAACACAAAGTCATTCACGAGGGAGGAGGTAAAGGAACCCATGTTAGACGCTGGCTCTGATTTGGGGCCTCTGATCAGAAGCAACTCAATGCCAACGGCCTCAGCAGTGTGTCTGACTATGCCTCAAGCACTCAGAGGCAGCCACTCGTTCGATGAGAGAACAAGCACCGGGGGCATGAGGAGGCTCAGGCGGCAAGCTGCTTTCGAACTTTCGGCACATGACGGCCACGCAGACGCCGACAGCCATGGAAAGATGAGCGAGAGTGGCACATCACCCTCAGGACTGGAAATGGAAAATTACCCCTCCGTGGCGGCTAATATGAGCCATCAGAGACATGCGATGGAACTGGCGACACGGAAGCGTCGGAAAGAGAAGAGGGAAGAGGAAGATTTGCAAGGTCAATACGAGATCCATCATGAGCAGTGCGAGGAAATGTTTGATTCAAATAAGGACTTTGATGCAAAACAGGCTGCGGCCGGAATCATGGCGTTGGGAAAAGGACACCCGTCAGGTGTGCTAACACAGATGGACAGGTGTGACATGGACATATCAGTGAGCCTTGAAATGTCTGGTCGAAAAACTCTGGGGAATGTAATTTCTGTCATCCAGCACACAAACTCGTTGAACAGGCCTCACTCGGAACAGTCGGATTCATACAAGTATCACGGGCAGAGACAGGAAAGCATTTCTTCATTTCAAGCTATGGAGGCAAGTGATTCATATGAGATGGAACGGCTCGACAGCAGGCTGAGGCAATCATTTCAAATGGGCCCCAAACTTGTGCGGCAGCCCAACATACAGGTCCCAGAGATCAGGGTGACGGTAGAGCCCGACAGTCCAGAAAAAGCTCCAGAGGTGCAGGTGAAGGAGCCAGAGAAGCACGTGGAGGAGTTCCAGTGGCCTCAGAGGAGTGAAACTTTAGCACAATTCCCTCCAGAAAAGCTCCCTCCAAAGAAGAAAAGGCTACGCTTAGCTGATATCGAGCACTCCTCTGGCGAATCTAGTTTTGAGTCGGCCTGCACCAGCCTCTCCCGCAGCCCGAGCCAAGACAGCAACTTATCTTACAGCTCCACCTTCTCTTTTGACAGAGAGGAGAGCTTGAAGTCGGTCTCTCCAGCCAGGCAGGATGAATTTGGCAAACCGCTCGAGCTCCTAGCTGTGCCAGGCAGCGGGCACTCCCTCTCTGTGCTCAACCAGCGTCAACAACATGAAATGAGACGCTCCTCCTCAGAGCAGGCGCCGTGTAACTTGCGCAAGGAGTTCCCAGAGGTACGCAGCATATCATTTGACTATGGCAGTCTTTCTCCCACATCCAAAGTTAGACACGTGGACATCAGCGCAGGCCACTCGGCTGCGAGGGAGAGAAGGAGGGGGAACTTGGTGCGACAGGAGTCGCTGAATATGGACGCTGAGGTAACACAAGTCCCGTCGCAAGTGTTTCCGCAGTACCTCAGCAGCGCCTCCCCTCCATTCACAGCAGTTGCCGTTCTGCCGCAGACTTTGCCAATATTCTCCGCCGGGAATACATTTCCCCAGCTGTCACATCCGAGCCTGTTAGTTCCTGTAAGAATACAGACTCACGTGCCATCCTACGGCAGTATCACGTACACTTCAGTATCACAGATTTTCGACAATCAGTACGACAGTATTAGCTCATCCACCTCTCAGAATCAAACCTCACGTCTGTCTGGAAATGTTGATTCTTATACCAGACCACCTTCGATGCAGACCATCAGTGTTGAAGCCCTTGATCTGTCATCGGCTAAGCTCAAAACAGGCATCCCCCTCTCCCTGACCTCCAGAACCATCTCCACCACTAACGCCTCCAGCGGCGGCACCAACAAACGGATGCTCTCCCCGGCCAGCAGCCTGGACCTTTTCATGGAGGTCAAGCAGCAAAAACGTGTGAAAGAAGAGAGAATGTTTGGGCAGATTGTAGAGGAGCTGAGCGCTGTGGAGCTGGGAAAAAGTCATTTGAGTGAGGAGAAGGGGCACGGGTCAGAGATGCAGGGTGCATCCACACCTCATGCTCAGGATGACTCACGCAGGAGTACATTTATCACACTTCAGCAAAAAGCGTCCGAGGCCACCGACCACGGATTTGAGTCGGCTATGGATAGCAGCTCCCTGGAAAGCAGCTCTCCTCCCTACTCCATGATATCAGCCAGCGAAGTGAAAGAAGTTGGCACGGAGAAGCGAGTGCAGATGGATATGGTGGCACAGCTGGTTACCAGTCAAGACATCCTGATCTCAGACGCTGAGCATTCAAAGCTGTTATCTCAGTTTCCAAGTCTTCGCACGACGACAGGTGTGAGCTGGTGTTATCTCAACTACACCAAGCCGAGCTGCTCCCACAGCAACGCCCCTTTCTTCTCCGTGTACGCCACCTGGTGTGTGAGTTCCCACAACCCGAACCCACTCGAGCTGAGTACCAGCTCTGCTTTGGCTCTGCTGCGGTCCAAACAGAGGGGCGACAAGGTTATGTACACCGTGGCTGCCATGTGCCAGCCTGGCACCGGGAAGCTGGTTTCATCCCTGATCCTGTGGAGGCAGACCATGGAGCAGGTGAGGAAATGATCACTGCGCTGTTTTAAAAGCATATAAAGGATAAGTTCACCGAAAGATTTGAATTCAGTCATTATCTACTCACCCCCATATCAATGAAACATTCTCTGGAGCTTCACAGCAAAACAGTGTTGCAGAATTCTCCTCAACTACTGAAGAAGCAGGCGCTCGTCCCGCGTAATACAAGTTTGTTGAAGTCCAAAAGGTCCAAAATGTATTTAAAAAGACATTATTTACACCCTTGACATCGACCCACTTTAAACAGGGTGCGTGTTAATGCAGCTACAGTGAAACATTTGGCTGATAAAGGGTGTAAATAACATATATTCAACTCTGGAAACTTGGATTAACATTGTTTTTGCTTGTTCACATGTTCACACTTCAGGTGTTTAGCAGAATGCTGCGACACTGTTTTGCTGTGAAGCTCCAGAAATGTTTTGTGGACTTCAAAACTTTCCATCTGCGTGGGGATAAGGAGATAATGACTGCAAATTTTCATTTTTGGCTTAACCGTAAGAACATTTAGTCATTTATGACATACTGAACTGGTCTTACTAATGTCACCATTACAGAAACTACAGTTATTAAGTAAATACACACTATTAAATAATCCGTGTATGTCATTAAGAGATAACGGGGTGAAATGTAGAAAGTTTAAATGACCTCAGTGACCAGAAAATGGCAAACGACACACTTCAAATCTTTTGGCAGAGGCGACAGCTATTGGCAAGTATCTGGGAATATTTTTTTCCTGCTTCTAGCTGTGATTTTCTAAGCTTTGATCCGTCACCGGCTCTGTTGGCAGCGAAAATACCAGACACCAAAGTTAAATTCAAGTGACTATCATGTACTTTGGCAATGGAGGGCTGTTTAAATGGACATATTATGACATTAATTCATTCCTAAGTCAGCTTTTATAAAATAAAAACAAGAAAGTCATTTAAATCTGAGTTATCCATCCTTAGTTCTTCCTCAGCAGCAGCATAATTCATGTTTGCCAAACATGCTGTGTAACGCCACGTGTGACACACAATACTGGAAGCATCGCGTTACGTTGTCGATAAGGTGTCCACTTAAAATGGATGTTAACAAAATGTTTGATCACCTAATTCAGCTGCAGAGGAAACCGGAGCCCAAAGAGTTGGACATCAGCTACGGGAAGAAGGTGAAAGACGTCAGCTGCAGAGTGAAAACGGCCAAGGAGGAGTGGAAAGAGAGGGAGGCCCCCGCAACCCAGACAGTGCCAACGCGTATTAAGATATTCGAGGGCGGGTCAGTCAAGATATTAGTTATCATAACACTTGTCATTTCTGCTGACAGCAAGTACAGCAGCTATATTAGGACGTTAGCGCAGCCGCTATCCACCCGCATATGCTCTTTTTTACTGTTACTCATTGGAATACCATGTCTGTCTTTCAGGTACAAGTCCAACGAAGACTATGTGTACGTCAGAGGTCGAGGACGGGGGAAGTACATCTGTGAGGAGTGCGGCATTCGCTGTAAGAAGCCGAGCATGCTGAAGAAACACATCAGGACCCACACGGACGTGAGACCGTACATCTGCAGGGTCTGCAACTTCGCTTTCAAGACTAAAGGTGAGCTCACTGTTCACAGTTTAGATTTAAAACATGTGTGAGATTCATATCAGTGTTTCCTGTAATCTGTTAGCGTGTGTCAGATTTTAAAAATACCATTTGCAGCACAAGCAAACGCTAGTTTTTGATGCTATTTAGAGGTACTATGGTGCAATATCAGCAGCTTTGTCTCCTCATTTTTCTCTTCGCCGTCTTTATTTCTCAGTTTCCTCTCGTAGTAAAAAAAAAAACAGCATGGTTGTGAGACTAGAATTAGCGGCCGTATATTTCCTTAGAGATGCTGATCGTGGCCAAAGATTTGTTTTGTGAGCTCACAGCTACCTTGACCTTTGACCACCAATATCTAATCAGTTTATCCTCGAGTTCAAGTGGACATTAGTGGCAAATTTGAACAAGAACGGGATGGAGGGGCGGACGGACAACCTGAAAACACAATGCTTCCTCGGCGGCTATCACAGGAGCAGAGGCATAAAAACGTTGACGTATTTGTTTCTTTTGCAGGAAACCTGACTAAACATATGAAGTCAAAGGCACACATGAAGAAATGTCTTGAACTGGGAGTGTCAGTGTCGATGGACGAGGCGGAGATACAGGAACATGGTAAGATGCTGATGTATATGTAATATTCTTGAACTTAAAGCAGAGTAAATCCAACTAAACTGATGCGTTTGTTTTTTTTTTTATTAAAGTGGACGACACCCAACAAGAGTCCAAGACAGAGGTGGTGGTCCCGACCAAACACCAGTTCTCGGACGCGGAGGATTCTGACGGCATGGACGAAGACGTCGACGAAATCGACGAGGACGACGAGGAGGACGACGAATACGAGGGCGACTCCACTCCAAAGTTACGTTCGAGAAGCACGAGTCCTCAGCCCGTTGGAATTACATCTCTGTCAGTCACAGCCACCGCCGCTATCCACGGCTATTCCCTCACCTCTCTGCCCGACACCGATGTCCGCCCGCAGTCCTCCGTCAGGCGGACGGGCTCGGATCATCGTCCCGTCCTTGCAACAGACCAACGAGAGAAGTCCGTGGATGAAGACTCTTTGACTATGTTGTCTCCAGACCAGGCCAGCTTCCTGTTCGATCCCTACTCCTCTTGTCTGCTCTCTCCTGGTTGGGAGTCTCCCATCAGGGAGCCCTCCCCGTCACGGTTGCGTTACCCATCCCCAAGGCGAGAACTCTCCCCTCGAGGTCGGTCCTCTCCCAGGTGGGATACCTCCCCGCTGAGGCCCGGCTCGCCAGGCTTCACACCCATTCAGCACCTCTCCCCGGCCTCAATTGAACGACCCATGTCTCCCGGAACGGAGCTGGCTGGGAAGCGGGAGTCTTCGGTCCGAGGCCGGCAGAGGGTCGTGCTGAGGGCAGTGTCGCCACGCAGAGGCTCTCACCAACACAAAGGCAGCGGTGATAAAACCAGACACCAGGCGAAGATGGAGATGGCTCAACAACAAGCAGCCTTTGAAATGGAAATGGTATGTATCACCCAGGTCAACTGTACCGCTGCCAAACTGGGATTTAGTAACAAAGACTTGCTAACAGATTTGGATGATATTTGGTGGAAAGTTAGACCGCTGGCAAAGGAACAAGTGATTTGGAGTTTTGGAACCGATGCTTGAAATTTTAACACATCAAGACAGATTAGTTTGGAACATTTTAACTATTTTCTCATGAACTGATGACTGAAAAAAAAAAAAAAATCCTGTTCATTTATTATTTATTCAAATAACAAATCTAAAAGATAAGTCTGGTAATACAACAAGGATGGATTTGTTTTATGTATCTATAACTTTTCCTTAAAACTACATTGCCCAAATGTTTCGGGATGTTATTTAGCCTCTTCTTTAAAAAAAAAGTTGTATTTTGGCCCATTCTTTGAGAGTTCAGTCTTCAGTGGGAACAAAGTTGTGTGGTAACGAATTCATTGTTGATTCTTTGTGTGGGAAAACGCGGCGATTATGCAGTTATTGATACACTGGCGCCGTTGCTGCTTCTGAATCGTTGTGGTGTGAACTTCTGTGAGACTTAGTTGTGTCCTTCCTTTAAACTTTCTAAGTGTTCTGCTTCCTGGCAGTTCAGTTCTTTCATCAGTTTGTGCCGCTTTTATACATCGTTTCATCTCAGCTCATGTCAAATTTTGTGAAACTGACACCACAGTGGGGTGAATGAATATGTCATTCCTGCACGTTGCTTTTTTTCTTAGGGCTATTTCTTCTTTAGTTAGATACTGGGACGCTTTGCAATTGAGTATTGCAGAGTCGCTGTTTCCTGACACTTTTGTTATCGTGAGAAACATATCGTGAATCGCATCATACGGTGATTCTTTCGAAAATGTTAAACGGATTGTGCAGCCGTGGCGTGGAGATATCTGTTCTCCAAGTGCTTTTTTACTAAATAATGCTGTATTCCTCTCATTTCTGCAACTGTAATATATTTTCACATGAGAACTTATCCTGGCAGTGTTGAAGCTGCTGCTAATGCTGCCAATATGTCGTTTCAGGATCAAAGAAGCAGCTTGGCTTCCAGTCTGCCCGGTGCTGCCAGTTCTCATCACCAGAACATCCTCAGCCACCTCCCTCTTCACTCCCAGCAGCAGGCCCACAGTTTGCTCCCCGTCGTTCCTGTCGGAGGGCTCCAGATGTTGCACTCCCCGCCTTCCTCCAGCACTGATGTCACCCTCTCCTCGGCGCCAAGCCCCCAGAGCAGCGAGGGCCAGCGCTGCAGCAGCAGGGAGGGATCTGTCCACGGGCTGGAGACCGGAGGAGAGGACATCAGAGGCCCGAGCCAGCCGTCCGCTCAGGAGAAAAGCCTCGACCCCGGCGTCAGGGACAGCAGACAGGAGGAGAGCGTCCAGACCTGCCTGAAAGCCATCGCCTCGTTGAAGATCACCACGGAGGACCCTCACTGAAACCCCCCTTTTTTTCTGTCTCCTTGATTTGCTCCAGGAACAGATGCCCCCTGCTCCGACCTTGTGGTCCCTCAGCCCTTTAGGCACATAACCTCATCTTTATCCCATTAGAGGCAATATAATAACACTTCCTCTGGTCTTGCACATGCTCCAGACGGCTCCTTTCTAAATCTGAGTGGAGATCAAGCCTTCACAGTGAAGAAGAAAAACCCACCCTGTCTGATGTGCTCGTCTCTCCGGAGACTCTTTGAAATGATTGGATGAGCAGCGGGATGTCTCGCGAGGTGGAGAATCATTATTGGGTGCAGGTGCAATATGGAAAGATATTATGCTAATATGCCTTTTGTCTGACATAGTAGTTTGCGTACAATTGCACATAAATTATATTTATGGATTCTGTACAAATGTCCTTAACATATACTCCTTCTTAGATGCATACAAACAGTGTATTTTACTGGATGTGTAATTTGAAAAATAGACTGTTGTTTAATGTAATCATATCAAGGTGTGATGCAGTAGTGCAGTAAATAAAGACTATTTATAAGGGGAAAGTATGTGTATTATGAAACAGTCTGACCAAATTTTAAGTAGACGCTTCTTGTGCAGTTTGGTGCTTCGAATCAAGCGGCAAGGGTCTGTGCCTTTATTTTGCTTTTCATCATTTTTTGTTATCAGGAGGTTGTCGTTGAATAAGGATTTAAAAAAAAAAATTGTCTTGGTACTCTCGAGTGAGGCGCGGAGAGACGGGAGATTTAAGAAAAAACAAACGAAAAAAAAAGAAGCTTTTTCTTTCTTTGCTCCGTCAGTTCTGCGCTGACGGACGGACGCAGCTTGATTTCACGTGAAACAATCTTAAAAAAAATGTTTCTTATGTTGCATTTTTTCTTAATGTTGTGGTTTTTATCTTGGTAAAAATGCATGGGATTTGCTATTGCACAAAAATAGAGGAAGTTAATATGTAATTATGAATACTGTAAGATGTATTTATATATTAGAACGTGAGCACTTATTGATACTGGTAAATATTTGACTACTATTTATATGGTATATCTGTACTTATGCAGCAGTGATGCAGTTATGCAGTGAGCCACGCTGGCATTGCTTTTGATCTCATGTATTTGCTTTGATTAAACAGCTTTTTATTTCTTTTTTTCTCTCTCTTATACAGATGACCATAAGCATTTTATGAGTTTTTACGATGCACTTTCATCCTTTTTCATCTTCTGATGTTTCACTGACTCGGTCAGTGGGAAAAACAGGAGGGGGGGGGAGTAAAAACGTGTTATGTTCTCTTGTGGTTTTTGAAACATTCCAGTCGTTCTTTTTTCTTTTTCACGTGTTCTCATTTTTTCGTGAAACATGTTGCACACAAATTCAAGGGGCTACGATGATCAGTCGATAGTGTGTTTTCTTGCATTTAAACTGGATAAATCAATATCACTTACTGTAAGTTATCCTAAAAGTAATGATGTTAACGGCGTGAGTTGGTTGACTGTTACTGTGCTTCAGCTCAAAGTGTAAAAGTAATCATTCAACCGATGCATTACTTCTTCTTCTCTGTATATATACGTGTATTTTTATGATTTAAACTATTTTTGCAGTGTTTGAATTCTGAAAAACTTTTTACGCAGATTGTTTATTGTCTCTTTAAGAGGTGAAATGTCTGCAGTTTGACGTAACAGAGGTTTGAAACGAGGGCGGAGAAGCGCCGCGGTGTTAATCGCTAACGTCGCCGCGTCTCGTCTTTTAAGAAAAAAAAAAAGGAGAAAAGATCGGTGGTTCTGTTGCCAGTTTGAGAAACGGATTTCAACGTCAGAAGAAAAAAACAAAAACACTTTGTTCACTCATGTTTACATAAAGAAATTTTAAAGGTGCACTGCTTTAATTTTTGTGTTGTTTTTTTTTTTCTTCCCCCTTTTGTTCTGGAGATGTACGTAGCTTTTGATTTATGTAATTTTTATTTGTCGTGGTTAAACGGTGCAGAACGCTCATAAAAATGTGAAGGGAAACGTGAAAAAGCCTTTCGATTTTGCTTTTTGCATACAGTATGTATTCAGATTGTGTTTTGTTTCTAATGTGTATTCATATTTACTGAACTGCATTGTGCCTCTCATGTCTATGAAATTCCCTGTAAAACACACAGAGGACGAATCATTTTACCTCTCAGCTAAGATTTTTAATTTCTTTTTTGAGGGGGGGTGGGGAGAAACCTCAGTAGCCAATCGGTTTGTTCAGCTATTTGCATCAGATCTGGTTAGTCAGGACGGAGTGCCTCTTTTATGCTATTGGGGACTTTATTGTTTTGGTGCTCTACTTTTTCAGATTAAAATTCAAAAAAATGTTTTAAAAGAATATACTTCTAACCCAAGGATGTGTGTGTGTCGCAGACTTATTTCGTGTTTTTTGATGATTCAAAATGGCGTCCGTGCCTTTTCTTTCTCTCTCTTCCACCTGCGTGATTCACGGCTTTTTAAAATTAAGAGTGCACGAGGGAAGGTTTTCAGATGAGATCATTCACATTTTATCTGGAGGGAGAACAAAAAAAAAAAAAAACAACCTTCCAGAGTGAAAAATTGGAGAGACTCCTACCAGTGACATCCTCTGGTGAGAAATTATTACTGCAGTCATAACGTGGAACAAGAAAAAATAAATGAATGCTTCCAAAAATAGTTCTCACCTTGTGGATAATGTATTCAAACGTCTCTAGGTTGCATCAAATTCAGCAAAAACTCAGCTGCACACGTAACCGTGCAGCCACTGCTCTGCGCTGTGAGTAAATACTGCGTGTGTTAAGCATATATTAAGCCGGGAAATGACTGTGATCTTACAGCATATTATCTTCTCTGGGTCGGGGAGGAAGGTCTGTTCTAATTCTGGCCAATCAGAAAGACAGTTCATTTTTTTTCCCTCTCCCGCTCGGCGACTCGGCCTGTCAGGCCCATTTGTTAGAATAATTATACGGCTGTTAACAGCATCTCAGCTTAAAATAAAATTAGTGCTGCACTGGTGTAAAAGCAGCAGAGGTATCACATGAAATGGCCGCTGGAGACAAACCTTTTTTTTTTAAATGATGAAGCGTACTCACACGCTCAGAGGTAAAACTCCCTCTTAGATTACAATCAGTGGAGGTTGTTTCTGTGAGTGTGGTGTCGTGGACGGACAGAGACACACAGCCCCCTCTCTCTGCTCGGAGTGAGCTGTGCTCCTCTGGTTTATTTTGAGGTGGTCTTATCACAGCTGTTGTATCTGTGGTGGCAGCCTGTCCAAGCCCCTCGACACTCTTCCCTTTCCCACTCTGGCCCTTGGTCCCGGTAAGACCCTGTTTTTGCTCGTCACCCTGCTTCTTCAGGGACATTAACACCTAAATAACGTAAATATACTCTGTGTTTGAGAGGGGTTTCCAAACCTCTTCTTATTCTTTAACCGTTTGTTTGAATGCGAATGCTTTTTGTTGGAAATAAGGAGTTGGATCAGTTGAGGTTTGCCTGTGTCGCTTGTTAACAGAACCAGAAGAGACTCATCTAGTTTTGGACGACTCCTCTTTTGAATTCGTTCCTCTGATTGCGCACAACCCACTGTTGTGTGAAGAAATCAATAATGCCTTTTCCTACAGTCATTTGTTTATCAGTTGAGTTTCCGTTCCGCATAACTGCCTCCTTTAAAAAAAAAAAACATTGAATATAGATGTGGTCGCTTATGTAACACAGATATTTATAATAGTTGGGAATGCAGCGTTTCGTACGCGCAACCACTGACATTGACATCAATAAGAATGGATTAGAAATAAATAAATATCTTGCCCATATTAAGAAGTTCCTAAAATAGCCTGTGGGGTCTGGAACAGGTGCCACGCGCTCCGCTTGTGAAAGCTCAGGCGGTGTGAAGGCTGCACTAATTTTATGCACGTAAACAGGCTCTCTGGCTGTGAGCCTCTAGAACAGCCACTGAGGCAGCATGGTGCTTCATTTCAGTCACTGTGGTGCGCTAATATGCTTCGTTACCACTTTAATTAACTGGGGTCGAATCATGTTAAATCGAAAAAAGGTCACATTTTCCTGAGTGTTTCTTAAGATGGCAGCATAATCTGCCGTCAAAGACCAAGAAAATACTGTGTGTGTGTGTGTGTGTGTGTGTGTAATGTATCTCACCGAGCTGTATCTGA
>OMLP01028038.1:0-50151 GCA_900302685.1 Spondyliosoma cantharus
CACACACACACACACACACACACACACACACACACACACACACACAAACCAGACAGGGAAATCACAGAGAATACAAAATGAAGCGGTAGCCAAGCAGCCTTCAATCCACAGATTTCTTCTTTCTTACTTTAACAATGATCTAACCCCTTTTAAAATAGCTAAATTCAAGGTGCACCGCAAATGTTGGCCAACAAAATTTGTCATTTCACTGATGTGAGTCATGTTTTTGTAAGTGCTGGCAGGAAGAGCTGCCGTTTTCCTGTGCAGGTACATTTGAAAAGACTGATTTCTAGCATCTACACTGATTTCTGCAGAATCCATTATCTGCAGCATCCATGAATGATGCCTCATTTGCATAGCGGGGCAGGCCAACTCTGTCTCGGTTGTGAGCCAGCTCTCAGAGGAGGAAACACTAGCTTTTGAATTTGAATCGGCGGATGTTTGAAAATCAGTGGACAGCCACTATCTCAACAGAGACAGACAGTGTGTGACAGCAGCAGTCAATGCACATAACACTCTTGCACACAAGCAAAAACAGACAGAATGTTTTTTAAAAGAGGAAAAACAAGAAAAAGAAGAAGAAGAGAGGAGAGGAGAGGAAAGGAGAGGAGACGGCGGATGGATCATGTGGAGAGAGAATAAAGAATTGAAGAACGAGCCGGAAAAAAGGGTTGAAAGAATGTTTTCCCACAATTAGGATAAGGATTAGGATAAGGGATGTGTGGCGTGAGTACCACTTGGTTCACAATGTCTTGTCCTTGCAACACACAAACTTTTTCATGAGCTTCTAGCTAATTGAGTTGTTACTGGACATGACAAACAAAACCTCTGACATGCAAAGCTTTTTTAGCCACAGTCAACTACGAAATGAGCATTTTATTCTCAGTGTTTCTGTACTTTATTACCTAAAAGACCTGTGTATTGATCGTCTGAAAGCATGAGTGGATGTGAGCCATGTTCACATGAAGGTGCCATGTGTGAACTCGACTAAGTATGTGTTTTCCTGTCTGGCAGAATTGATGAACACTGGAAATCAATACGATATACATCCGAGTAATGACTTTGGGATTTAGCGGCAACAGTGGCTGTGGTAAAGCTAGAATAGTGTATACCTGCTTTCTGAAAACCAGAAACAATTAAATGAACAGAAACTAGAAGGCTTTTGATACGAGTAAATAAATGCTGTAAATGTATGTCTGTTTTGATCACACTTGAGCAAACTGTCGGGAATTACTTACTTTGACACCGTGTCCCACATCATCTAGCAGTGTATAGTCGATGGGCTTTCGAATGTAGCGCACCGGCCGCTCCATGTTGCCCGGAGCGATGATCTTGTGGGTGCGAGAGGTGTTCTTGTTTGTGGTCAGGATGCCGATCTCTCGACGGGCCACCTTCTCCTTATGAATATCCACTGTCTGCAGGAGGGAGAAATGAAGGGGGCCATGAGTTAAGGGTTACAACAGACTCTTTAGTTCTCATACTGTTTATACTTAAAATTCTCAAAATGTATTTAATGTAACCCAAGAGTTGCCTTTATTTCAGAGGTTACTATCAGAGACGTGCACGATTTATGATTTCCCCTGCAAAGAGATTGGATTTTTTTTTTTTACTAAAAGGCCTCCCCGGTGCCTGTTTCAGTAATCTGCTTTTAATGCAACCCTGACACTTCCTCCATCTGGTTACTGTTAAAAGCCTCCCCGGAGCTCAAGGGGCATAATTGCCTCCTTCCATGGAGGGACTTTTTATAAGATAGTCTTTAGACATTTTTATTTTATGAATCCAGTGTTCAAATGATTGCCGCAGGAACAACATGGCCATGTTTGAAAGAAGAACACTTGTGGGGTCCCTCAGGGCTGTGTTTAAGGCCCACTCTTCCAACTTTTTGTCGAATGCAGTGGCATAATCAAAACAAATAGCGGTTAGCATATTTTCAGAGTAACTGCTAACTGCTTCTAATTGTAGCAACCGTTAGCTAGAAAGCTAAATTAACCATACAGTTAGCGGTCAGATTAGTTGACTCTGCCTGGCCTGGTTCCTTGGAGCAATAAGGGAGCACTGGTGCTGTTTACTATCTCCTCTTGAGATAAAAAGTGGCTAGGGGCTAGCTGGTTAGCATGCTAACTTCAATAGATATCTCCGCAACACAATTTGACAGACATCAAAACTGTTGTTTCTTCATATTTCATTGATAATTCGAGATCATTTCTGAATATTTTCAGATAAAATTCTAGGATTTGCAGAAACAATTGTTGTTCACGAACAAAATTTTGTTTACTTGTGCACAACAAATATATATTTAATACCTGTACTCTACAATTGCATTCAAGCATTTCATATTTTGACCCTTGCAGCCCACGCTGTGTGATATCAGTTAGCAATAGAGAGCCGCAAAATAAACAAGTATTTACAAAAAAGGAATTTTTTTGAATTTCACAGAGTTAATCCCTCTGTGTTTTTTAAATCCCTTGCCCTCTCACTGTTTTGACACACACCCTGGGTTCAGCCTTTGAACTCCTACTGACCCGCTATTCTGCTCTATTGCCCTACACCCTGGGGCCCATTTAACGAAGCTCCCCTTTAAGCCCCCGCACCAGGAGCAATTGGAAATACCAGTGACCTCCATCTCATCTGCAATTACAGACATCATCGCTCTCAGCACCCATTCACAGTGGGCGCCTGATGGACTGGCCTTCAATTTATGAATGATAGATGAAACTGGAAGGGTGAGTGATGGAGTGAGGGGAGGAGAGCTGAACGGAAAATAGGGAAGACAGAGCGGACAGATGTCTTCATCACTGGACTGTGAGGTCATACTTGGGGAAGAGCGCTGACAAGTGTTAGTGTTAATCCTACCGTAAATACAAGACACTAGACTGGAATTTGAATTTGTAAAGTAAAACCCATAAGTGTATATGTGCATGTACATTTGAGAGCAGAGTTTTGCAAGTAGATGTGCGCTTGTATGTGTGTGCAAGACCCACACATGAACGAGGTCATGCATCAATCACCACTCAGACAGCTCCACTCCTGCCACCGCCTCTCTCTGGGCTCTGCAGATGAAGAACTGAGAGAATGAAAGTCTGATGGCCGCTGTGAAGTGGACCTGCAACTGCCGTTGCCTATTGCTGTTAAAGCCTCTCCCTGTGTCTGACGTAAAGTCTGTGTGCTGCATGTGACAGATATATATATAGAAAAAGCTGGGCTCTTTTTTTTAGGAGAGGAAACTAAAGCAACACGCCCAGCTTCAGCTGGGAAGTACGAAAAAAAAAAAACCCGCCTATTTCCTGCCAGTGATAGGCGAGTAGAGGTGGAGATTAGAGAAAGTGAGAATAACAATGCGCAGAAGGACATAAAGGCAAGATGAGATAAAGAGAGATAATATTATTTGTTAAACGAGAAGCAGATTCTGGAGAAAGAAAAAAGGAGAAGAAAGCAAAATACCGATTGAATAGATGCTATGAAAATGTTTGGCCCCAAAATGAAGGCATCTTTATTAACTATAAGATAGAAGAGCCATCAAACTGCAGCAGTTCAACAAGTATGGCCCACATCTGCAGGTGATGACTGGACCCCGTCAGCTCCATTACAGCATTTGCTCTACACACCCATGGCTAAAAGGAAGTCAGCTAAGTGAGGTAATCGTTATGGAAAATCTAGAAATAATAACTGTTACCTAATCATTGAAGACGGACCTCATTCTGCCCTTCCTGTGCTCCCTCAATCTCATTTTCTTTTGTAATCTCTTTACTCTAATAAACATCTGTCTGTGCTCAACCTCTGCAGTGTGCTGCTGAGAGCAGATGGCACAGCTGTGATTTCCACTGCTGGATCTATACAGTAGTTTCAGCTTAATAAATCTGTCTTTTAGCGAATTTTCAGTCTCTGTAGTGCTGTCGGACAAGTTGCACTTTTTTTTAGCCTTGCTGAAGTGTTACTGGCATGAGGGAAACATGATGTAGTCTGTATTGAGAGTCCAAGGCGTGTTAACATGTGTGATTTCATACATCGCTGATCTCATATATGGCTTGGTAACAAATTCAGACAATTCTAGCTTTGAATGAAACCTCGCAAGTGTCGTTAATGCATCATTATCAGTATGTGAAGGTATATTCTGAACTTCAGAGGATCTGATAAATTGAAACGGTGGGCACACTGAGATGATGACAACTCATGAGAAAAAGGAACAGATGAATCTGAAAGCAAACAGCAGGACTCAAGAAAATGGAAACGAGTGGTAAGGAGACTCATGGGAAGGTCCTTCATGTTTTGGATCACACCAGAATCACTGGTTTGGGTTAAGACACCAGAAGGGAATGCACACACACAATTTTTTTTAGATACAACCATTCAATAAAACTAGAGAGAAATGAGCTGCAGCAGCTCTGCTTTGATTAAACACACAGTTGTAGTAGCATTGCTTGTATAATTTTTTTCTCCTCTGCTGTGGGCTTTTAAATCCTACAGAGATGGGACTTGGAATTGGCAGCAATGTTTGGATACCTTCTCTCTCTAATCCCATTTTAACCCTTTCAAGTCAAGACCATTTGCACAACCTGAGCCAGAAAAACGCTTGGTACAAGGAGGCATGTTAAAATCAAATTTGTTGGACACATAATTACTAGAATAATGAATCAAGCCCCGGAGACGTACCTGCATGAGATGCATGCAAAAGTTATTAAACTTTTTAGAATCGCCTCCTGAGATATCGACTATTCATGCAGCCATGTCTATTGTAATGCTGCTCGTAAAACATGCATGGGGTCAGCTCGGTTGACTTGGGTAAGGCTGGTGAGTTAACAATAAAGGTAGGCCTAAATTTCTTGCCTTGGAGTGATACAACTTGATTTTGAAATTTGATGTTGGGCCATGGGCCAAAATGTGTGATGTATAATGGTACTAGGACCCCAAGTTCGCCTAATTCACTGACATTTACAACATTAATGTGCTTTTATCACTATGAAAAGTCAAAATGGATGCCGTGAAAAGAACTATACTGAACATAATGGACAGACTGAGGCTGAAGACAAAAATACCACCTCCAGTTAAATGATCATAACAGCTTCTGTACTAGGTGGCTGTCAAGAGTTTCAGAGTGGTTACACAGCCCTATAGAGCTGTTGTATATGAGCAGAAATATCAAAGAGTGGTGCATAAAACACCACTAACCATCTATAAAGGATCAATAAATGACTTTGGTTGCTCATCATTAGACTGCACCTAACTGTGCTCCATCCTGCTGCCTGTGGAGTAGAGCGGGAGCTGAAAATGCTAACCAGGCGAAAGAGCTGGCGTCAGGATTTCACTTCATCCCTGACAGGCTTAATGAAGCACACAGGGAGGGGACGAGGGGACATTCACTGGATGACAGGCAGGGTGGCTGCATGAAGCGCACAGAGAGATAGAGAGAGGACTGCTGATGAAGCAGGAGGGACTGAACAGGGGCTGTGGAGGTTTGGCAGCTCCAGCACGATCCACGTCCCTGCCATATCTGTCTGTTTTTATAATGTACCGCTGTGTCATCGTGCACTTTGATGCTTTGACACAGAATAGTAAGTCTGTATTAGTGTTGTACGCGACGAGTCGACTAGTTGCCCCCCTCAATAGTCATCACCAGACATACCAGTCTGTTTAATTTATTACAACTGTATTAATGTCACTCTTGGGGAGTAATGGGATTACTTAATGAGGACACAAAAAAGGGCAACTGTAGTCCATTATTATTACAGATAAAAAGATGTAATCAGATTACAGATGGTTTTCCTGAAAATTATCTTACTCTTCAACTAGTAGACCAGCCTAAATTTACACTCAGTTTGTACTTTTTTTTCTATTGTACTTATTTTGGCTTTATGATACTGAAAGCTGCAGATTTAAATGTATACTGAATGTATAAAAGCCCAATGAAAATAAGCAATAGCTATAAACTCTGTGAAGCACATGATTTTTCTGGTCTGTATTGGACTGTTAAATTGCATCCTCCCTATCAAATTAATAAATAAAAATACTTGAGTAAGTTCAATCTTCAGATGACAATCATTACAAAGAATAAATGGCGTGCCTGTCAGTCTGCACGGAGGGAATAGCACCGTCCGTATCAAACTTGCGTCTGGAGGCCCCGTGCACACAGCCGGGCGGCGCAGGAGACCAAGACAGCAGAGGTCCAGGAGCTCCTGCGCTGCACACCTGAAGACCCCGCCAGCAACGGCTGAGTGGCGACCATCCAACATCGCCGCAACAAAGGAGCCAGGAGGTGAATATTCCCGAGGTTGTGGTGGAGGGAGGACCAACGAAGCAATGATGGACAGCCAACAGAGTATTGAGTATGTCGGTTTCAAAGTTAGCATTGCTAACAGCTGATCGGCGGAGCTAACAGCTGTTATGTTAACATACCGGACAGCTACTAAGCCTGTTGTTCTGTGTGTTATTGTGTAGTTGAATAACTTGCTTTTCCAGATTAAATGTCTGTTCTTGGTCTTGGATTTTGTGAAATAAATTTCTAAATAAATGTTATAGTCAGGTGCAACTTATATATGTTTTTTTCCTCTTCATTACGCATTTTTTGACTGATGCGACTTACACTCCGGAGTGACTTATAGTCCGGAAAATACGGTAGTTATAGACTTGAATATCCAGTAATGGTATATCATACATTCTCAAACAAAAGCCAGTATAGTATAAAGCCTGACAGTACAAGTCACCGATGAAGAATAAAACTAAATCAGGATGATGTACATTTCCACACCAGTACTATCTACTACTACTACTAAGAACTGAGTTCCATCAGACTGTTTTTTTTTTAACTTACCCACTTTTTTAACCCATTTTTTTTCAATCACTATTTAGGTACCATCAATGAAACTCCCTTCTGCATCTTTTAATCTGAAACACCTGCGTATTAAATGTTGACTTTCACTGGAAGCTTAGAAGCAGCAAAGTAGTGCTTAACTGTTGGCATGTATGACATGACTGCTTTGGTAATACACAACATCCTGGATTTACTGAGACATCAGGTAAAGATGGAGGGAGTTTTAAATTTGCATTAACATTAAAAACAGAAGTAGATCAGACAGCAGGAAAACATCTCACTAAAATATATAAAAACTTCTAAAATAGATTGAATTGGAAGTAAACCTGTGTCTAATACTGTAAAATAAAGGTTCTCTTCTCTTTGCAGATAAGGTAAATACAGGCCCTCAAGCCATTTTGCACAATGGCAAAATAAAGACAATTCATTCATGCATATGGTATCTTCCAGTGCTGGGGTGTGTACCTGGGAGATGTGGTTGATGGAAGACTCCATGCGTCGTAGTTGCGAGGCCTGGATGTCCAGCAGCTGCAGTACATTGTTAGCTAAGGCATTGATCTGGTAGGCCACACTGGCCAGAGACTGGGTGGTGTAGGCCTTGGTCTCCTCCAGGGCCTTCTTCTTGTCTTGAGCCTAGCAGAGAGAGGACAGAAGGACAAAGAGGAAGAGAAATTAGTGGAAGGATGGGTGGGTGAAAGGGTCGACACAGGAAAGTTAAGATATAAGTTGCAAAAAACTCAAGAAAAAAATGCTGCACTCTCATTATTACTCTCCTATCAGTGTGAGTGGTGAGTGAGAGGGAAGCCTTCTGTATTTGACAGGACCATTCATTCTCAACTGTTTTTAAACTGCAAAGCCCGGTTAAGATCTGAAGGGAAGGGAACAAGAGTTTAGGATTCTCAGAGGGAATGACTTTGTGGATGCAAAGCAGCCTGGAAATGGACAACAATAACTTCTGAATAACTCCAATGGACAACATGGGACAGGTGCGTGGTGGGAGTAGAGCCCAGTGTACAGGAATGCCAAGACATTTCATAGGGTCCCAAATCTCCACCAGCCTGCACAAACCATCTGTTTCTGGATGCCTTTAAATAGCAAAGAGACTGAATGGACATATTTATAGCTTGGAAACAACACAGGGACAATGCAGTCACATAGAGAACCAGTCCAATAAGGAACTACCAGGAAACTGGAAGCAGGATTGCAACCAGCAATTAGCTTCAATATAAATGTTTCTATTGATTTTATTTTTTCCATTCATAAATTCCTCATTTAGTGAAGGAAATGTCAGAGCTGAAAAAAATGCCTTACCTTACCTTAAGAAATAGAGTTAATTAGACTACTACTTAACTAGACTTACTTCACTGTTCATTCACAAGTTAAATTAACTTTAAATTGTTTGTTCTACTAAGTTACATCACTGTGCAACACTCAGAACTGAACAATGAAATTCTCCATAGTAGCTATGACATACGTTCAACACAATCAAATGCCAAAACTTTAATGCATGAAACTGAATAAATCTGAAAAACCGACACCCTCTTGAGTGCATGACTTGGTATGTTTGTGCAAGCAAACTGATATTTTAGGAAATAATCATATTGGCTTTCTTGTCAAGAGTTGAATTATCAGATCAATATCACTCTCATATCTTTGCATTACGTATATAGCAAGAGGCCAGAAAAACAATAAATGCGGTTTATCATGAAAAGTGCAAGAAAGGGGAAACAGCTAGCTTGGCTCTTTCCGAACCAAAGTTGAAAAAAAAAAAAAAAGAATGTACTCCCTTATTAACATAACTTGCTTGTTTGAACAGTGTAAAAACAGAAATGTAATAAAATGCAGCTCTATGGGAGGGTTGCATGCTGAAGCAAGCTACCTGTTTCCCCCTGGTTCCTCTCTTTATGCTAATCTGAGCGAATTACTTCACGAATCCAGCTTCGTAGTAAACAGACAGACATGAGAGAGATTGGTCTTCCCATCTAGGTCTCAGAAAAAATGCAAAACGGGTGTGTTTAAAAATTGGGTTATACCCACTGTGTTGGATCTGTTGCTCCATCTTAAGCTGTTCAGTAACCATGATTATTTTGTGCCTACTTTTAACACACTAATCTACAATCCCATAAATACAGTGTCAGTGCCACGAAGACATCAGCTATGATTTTCCAGCTGTGACCAAACAACTATTTGGTTGTGTGTGTGTGTATTTGTGTGTGTGTGTGTGTGTGTGTGTGTGTGTGTGTGTGTGTGTGTGTGGTAGCAGGGGGCTAACAGTCTGCACCAGGGTGACACCATTTTACAACAGGACCAGCTGCCCACCTGTTACCTCTCAAACCACCTGCAGCACCAGTATCTGTTGCAGATACCTGGCTGGACCTGCGGGTCGGCCGGTCCCCCGCAGATCTTTGACTGCCAGTTTGTAAAACACAGGAAGCACTGCTGGCTTGCTCAGCACTATCACAGAGACTGGAGCGGGTCCTTACACCTGAGCTTGGAAAACTCTGTCTTATGTTTCCAAGGACATGCGCACATTATGCTATTCTCATACACTCAAAGATTTAGAGAATACATAAACGAAGTTAGACATATACACACAATTATCTTTAACAGAGTGCAGTGCATTAATGAGAGTGAGATTAAAGAAGAAAACAGTGAACTGGGATTTAAAGAGAGGTTAAATCTGTCAGCGGTATCAAACTAATTAAAAAGTCTGAAAATAATATGCATAAAAGCCCTACGTTAATAACACACATTGTTCATGATGGATTTCTCTCCCTTTTACTCACTTTCTTCTGCTTTGAGATATTATGTTTCACATTAAGCTCACAAAAGGCTTTTTTGTAAAGGCTCCCCTTGGAATGTCTCTTTTGTTCAGCACCAGAGTCAACCTGAACAATGCATTAAAAATAAGGTAATTTCTGAGTGTCACATCAAACTGAACAGCAGGTCTGTCACTGGAATATCATTAACCTCATGAGTCATGAACAAAGCAGCTATGAGTCAGAGGGGTATCATGTGAGATGAAGGGGGGGGATTTTGGTGGGGGTTAACGTCAGGGAAATATGAAGTCGTTTCATGGCCTTCTATCCCAGGACCCTTTTCTCCACACATCATCCAGAGGAGAGTAGAAACTATTTTTCTTTAAAGGATAAGTTCACCCAAAAAAGGAAATGTAGTCATTATCTATTCGCCCTGGAAAGTCAGATGAATTTTCATAGTAATTGTAGTCTCCAGAAGCCACTAAAGTCTCTAAAGATGGACCCAACTGGTCCATCCAAAGAAGTACCACTCACACATACTGACTGAGACTTTGTGATTTAGCTATCAAACTGCATCCTGGAACAAAAATAATAAAGTTGTGTAGATTTTTAGATGGAACATTTCACAAACCTAAATGTTAAGACCAGTCTGCAAACCAATAGCAGAAAAGGCCCATCAGTATCCCAAAAACAGCTTTGATATCATCCAAAGAGTTGCTATTTTAGCACACAAAGGGCTTAAAGATGGTGCGAACAAAGCCGAGTTCTGCTTTCAAGCCACCAATCATTCTGTGTGTGACAGTTCTTTTTTTTTTTTCAAATGGCTCATTTCAAACATCAAATCTAAGAATAAAACTCTTTACTCCAGCATCCCTGGGTGGATTTAAATATCCAGCTTGCATTTCCTGTATGATGTTTTGTGTGCAGTTTTATTGTTTCAATTGATACTGTGAACACAAACTGCATTTATAAAATGTTTTCCCCAACAGGATAATGCAGATCTATGTTAAATTGAGAGAACCAAGTATTAGTTTGCCTATATGATAACAGCATTTGACTAAAGAGATTTTTTTATAAAATGGTGAGGGAGCAATAAGCTAAATTAAGATCTATACTCAGAAAAGAGAAACATATTCCACATCCAATGTTACTGTACACAATATCAGCATAAGCTTTAATGGCCTGCACAGCTTTCTTATGCTTAATTCCCTTGTTGTGTTTGTCAAATGTGTTTATATGTGTGCAGGATTCTGGCTAATGTTTTTAATGTCCCTGAAGAAATCATTATTCAGGAGAAGCTGCTTGCAAGCACCTTCATATTCCACATGATATTCTCGATGCTGCAGCAGAGAGACACTATGTTACAAGGTTCTGAAAATCTGTTGTGAGTTATGTCAAATGCAACGCTTAATATTTTACATTTTTAATGACACTTTAAACTGACAAATCTTCTGACTTACATTCAAATCTCTTGGTCCATTGTGCATGAAAGTATCTACACAAGATGCAATGAAGGTAATGAATCTTGTTTGAATGATGCCAGCGATTTCCAATAAACCATCACAGTGCATTCTGGGAATTATTCGCATCAAGTGACTCATAAAAAAAAAGAATGGTAATATGATGCAAACATGTTGCAGCACTGAGAATGATCATTGTCATAACAAGCTATGATCGAAAATAGGGCTACAACGAATGACGCTTGATTGATTGATTATTGATGCCGTTTGGTCAATAAAATTTCAAAAAATGGGGGGGAAAATGTCCATCAGTGTTTCCCAAAGACCAAGATGATGTCTATAAATTCATTTTTTTGTCCACATCCAAAGATATTAAGTTCACTATCATAGAGGTGTGAAGAAACCACAAAATATTCACATTTAAGAAGCTGCAATAAGGGAATTTTTACCTTTAATACCCTTAAAAAATATTCAAACTGACAAATCCATTATTAAAATAGTGTGTGAAGAATTTAATCACTGACAAATAATCGATTAATCGTTGTAGCTCTAATTAAAAAGCTGTCCAGCACAAATTTTTCGCCAGACATATTTTTCTGATCGTCCACTACAAATACACATCTGCTTTGTCCGGTTTTGCTCCTTTCCATACTTGCTTCACACAGTATGACACAAACAAAACGTCTACAACGTTACAGGGAAAGACACATCAATCACACATCAAAATCAGATCTGAACGTGTCTGTTGCCGACACCTCACATATGTGGTTTTTCATTTCCTTTAGCTGTGACTTGTTGAGATGAATTTCACTGCATCAAAAATTCTAGACTGATGATTCATGAGTGTCACCAATCAGCAAAAATAATTGTAGTTGGGGTGCAGGAGGCTTAATTCCTGTCCTTGCTAGGATTTATCCATCAGCACATGAACAGAACCACACACCTTTCTGCCAAGCAGTGACAAGGATGGGTAAAGCTCTCAACCAGGTGCACCTCACAACATGCAGTGTGCCAAAATCAACATTTAATGTCCCCAAAATAATACTAATGATCAGCATTTAAAACATACCTATGCAAAATCCTCATATTGCTTTCTGCATGCTGACACTAGGGTACACAAACGGTTTATTAGTATCTAAACGTGCATTCAAGTGGTGTAACCTACATTGTAGTTTTAGTGACAAGCAGGGAGAAGTGATCTGACTTGTTATTATGCCACAACTGTGGGCTTTCTCAGCACCACAGTCAAAAAATTACCATGCTGGAGCACAGCCGGGTGTCTGGTGTGTGCCTGTCGACAGACACTGCTGTTCACACACACCAGACCATTCAACCTAGTCAGCTGACACTCACACATTTACTGAGCACACTCTCGCTGCGGCAAAGTAACAGGGTGATGAGGTTTAGTGCAAGCAACTCTTCAGGCTGGAAATCCCAAAATTGTTTTAATATTTCATGCAAATTGAGACATGGCTCACTGTGATTTCATCCGGGGGAGCCTCCCAGTCCGAGGGAAAAGATCTGGCAGTTGAACATGTGCAGACTGGATCACATTTCACAGCGTTTTGTAGGTGGAGAAATCACACTATCATGACTCTTGTCAACGAAATGAGCGCACTGCTGAGTGAAACTGTCCCCTGGTTCGTGACTACTGATTCATACTTTTCCTCACACTGATTAAACATTCAGTCTGTATGCAAAAAAGAAAAGCAGACACAAATATGTCAAACCTGCACCGTGCATTTGATTACAAGCAAAATCCGATCCATGGACATGCTTAAGAACCCCTGTAGCAGACACATGATACCTGCACCAGGAGAGGCTTAACCCTCGAGTCTGTCATGACTTGTGTTTTTCCCTTTAAAGTCTATAAAGGCCTGGCCTACATAAGGATATGTCCACTAATGATAAGCAACCACACAGATGAGAGATGCTTGATGCCTTAACAGCTAATGGGGAGGACTGAGTATCTCGTGGCAATCGTGAGTAGGGTGTCTTTACTCAGTTATAGCGAGTTTATAGTGACTAAGCGTTTCATGTTAATTAATTTTCTGGTATAGTAACATCTATAAAATATTCCTTTGTGAGCAGTCATAGTTTTGCTAATGTTAGCTTCTTAATGTTGCACTAGAAAAATTGTTTAATTTGAGATTCCCTCCTTTGCATCACTGTTATGTGGCCCAAACGTGTGACGCCTGCCTCACAGCCATGTGAAAAAAAAAAAAAAATAGAATTAACGCTGATGTGAACGTGTTTATAAAAATGGGGGTCGACATTATATTCTGTCACAGGTACCTATGAGAGAATGCAGTCAGTGACAAACTACTGGGGTCATAACAACGACACACCCTCTGAAAGCCCCCAGCAGCTTTTCTACACACCGAGTGTAGCTTTTAAATGTGAACATGGCTCCGGTAAAGCGGGCCGACCGGCCCAAGCGAGCAAATAACGAAGCAACACGGCACCGAGTCGCGACCGAGTCCACACACACCGGGAGAAAGGAGGCCACTCCGTGTAAGCTAGCGGTTTGAGGATCCCTTTCAGTTGCGACCAGCATTTCCTGTCCCTGTGGTTTCACTCACTTCTACTACGGCACCGCAGACACGACGGAGATAACGGAAAAATTCGAGCAATTTAACGGCCGTTAGCCTCCTCTTACCTGGACATAATTGTTTTCACAGTATTCCGCAACCCGGGACAGGTTCTGGTAGCTTTCCACGAGAGCTCTTTTGCCGGCAGGGATTTCCTCCTCTAATAGCATTTGTAGCTCTGCCATCTTACATCCCTTTGCATTTCTCTCCTCTCTGTCCTTTTCAGTGAGGCGAGGCGGTGATGCTGTGCTGCTTTGCTGAGAGAGGGGCTCCCCCGCCTGGCATTGTGGGGCCGCTGGCCTCCGATTCACAACCACCCCGTGACGATTGGCAGCTACGTAATAAACGCTGGCCAGTGATTGGCTGAGAGGCCGGGGAGAAGAGGAGTTGACCAATGACATTTCACTGTGTTGACGTAAAACACCAATGTATAATTTAAATGCAACTTAAAATTATGATATTACAAATAATAAAACAATAACATAAACAGTTTAAGTTTCTACAATCAGAAATCTTTGTGTAATTGTGTAATGTGTAATACATTGATTATATTCATATCACATGCTCCTAGGCTATTACGTTTGCTCCCTCTTAAAAAATAAATGAAATAAAAAATAAATAATTTCCCCCGAAAAAAAATCAAGAAAGTCAGATCAGATCGTAGAAGAATGACAAAATCACAAGCTGAAGAGCTCATATCTGTAAAGGTGAGGACACATTTTACAGCTACAAAACAATAGGTAACATCAATGCCTCACCTCAACAGCAATCAGTTACCAAACATGAATATAAAAACTTTATGAAATCTTAAGTATTCCATCATCTTTCACCCTGTTAACAGAAAAACTCTTTTTCATAGTCTAAATGACTCAAAACAATAACGATAGTAGGAACAGAAAGATAGTAGCCTGCACAAAAAACTTACTGACTTGCCTCATTGGCCACACTACATTTCCCAGAGCTCACCGCGGTTTAAATACCCGCTGAGAGGGGTTTGTGGGATATGAGTGTCTTTAGCCACCATTTGCCGCGGTTCGGCTCGAGAAAAACTACATTTCCCATAAATATTTAACTATGACACGTTGACTGGCTCATCCTTGACCGGAGCCGAAATTGGCTTTCTGCTGCAGATTGCTCACAGACACCGGGCTAATAAAATTATCACTGCACCTGCGAATATGAACTTTATGGTGAGTTTCCAACAAATGAAACCTTTCTGCTAGACAATATAGTCTGTTCGCGCTAAACTGACATGGGCTTAGTATATAGAGCAATAGTATCCCAAAAATATCCCGTAATAAAGAGGAAACAGTCTGCATCCTTAGATAAGACAGGTGGCAACTAGCTGCGGTGATGGGGAAATGTGTCCCCCACTGAACACTTTGTGGACCGCCTCCATCTTTTTTCTCTCCATTAACTGTTTCATATTCTTGCTGAAGATCTGAGGACTCCTTCATGCCATCCTTGGTGGGGCTCAGCATGGCGCAGGAGGAGGACAGACACAGCCTGGAGGCGAAATTCGCTGCAGCAGTTAAAGTGATCCGGAGTTTGCCTGAAGACGGTGATTCTGCTCCACCCTGATCTATGAATGAAAGTGACTGGATTTAGTATTCAGCCGGGTGCATTGTAGTATGAAGTCTGTGCCTGCTGGTGTGTAAACACCCTAGGTGACTGACCTAGATGCAGAGCTGCCACTCTCGCCTGGCCCTCTATTGATAAAGCTGCTCTGAGGATAAGAGCTGATTAACTGAATCAGCCATTTCTCAAGTCTAATAACAACTCAGCTCTTGTGTATATTAGCATAATATTTCTGTCTTTTATTACATTTCAAGCAGTCCCACACATGCATGTTTTCACCTTTTGGATAATTATTTTCCTTCACTTCTCAGGTCCTTTCCAGCCATCCGATGACATGATGCTGATGTTCTACAGTTACTACAATCAGGCCACCCTGGGGCCCTGTGACATCCCCAGACCAATGGGCTTCTGGGACAGTCGTGGCAAAGCTAAATGGTAAGCAACCAAATTCAAACCATGGCTGGAACACAGGAGGAAAAATAATTATTTGCATAGTTCACATTAACTTGAAAAGATGCACTGATCAGACTAAGTGTCCATACAAAGGCACAGTCATTTCACATGCCCGCTATAGACTGCCATTGTTCCAAATCCATGACTTATTTTACATAATCCAAATATCACCGCACAGTACTGCAGGTAAATCCAGAGGATAATCCCGCAGTAATACAGAATAGATTAAATTTAGGGATGATTTCTGAAACATCTAATACCACTGTAGCTGTGCAGTTGGTCAGTGTTCGCCTCCCTCTCAGACTTTTTTCTGTTGCCAGGGACGCGTGGAGCTCTTTGGGAAATATGACGCAGGAGGAAGCCATGAAGAATTACATTGAGAACATCCAGCTGGTAGGTCTTTTCAAGGGAAATAAAGCTCAATAGAGGCATGTTGATAGATTTATAGAACTAAATAGAGGCAGCACACTGAATAATAAACAGTTGATAGATTTGGAGCAGGCATCCCTTTAACAATAATGTTTTGACACTGGCATGCCTACCACATACAGTAAATATGTTTATTTACAATGCAAGGCATAACTATATTGCTAATATAAACTGTTTCATAGCTGAGTCATTATCATGGTCCTCAGAGGATGAAGTCTTATGACTATGGGGATCCCCTGACTTTTCATCCATAACCATCATAAGTCTGGCCCGGAATTGTGAAACAGTAACTTTTAATTGAGCAAAATTTCACTTTGCACATATATTGCAGTAAATGATTTAACAAATCTCACAGCCTGAGGAAAGAAGCTGTTTCATGGTCTGGTGGTACAGCGGTGGATACTTCTGTATCTTTTGCCAGACGGCAGCAGGGTGGCCAGACTGCAGCTCGGCAGTTTGTGTTTACTGCTAATTAGAAAATGTTAGCATGCTGACAGGCTAAACTAAGATATTGAGCATAGAAAACATTATACCTGCAAACATTAGCATGTTTCATTTTCATCGTTCGGATGTCAGCCTACTAATGTTAGTCACCTTAGCAGAACGTCAGAGAGCTGGTAGCTTGACTTTAGACTCCTGCCTTTTTTAATAAAAAAGGTCTCACTTTCTCCTGTGTGTTTTAAGAAACTTGTTAAGCAGTAACAGCAGAAACGGAAATTTCACAAAATCTCCCTTTGTTCGGTCAAAAATAGTGACGTACCATTAGCCTCTGTAGTTTGTGTTAACCTCCAGTAAGAAAATGTTAGCATGTACAGAATAAACTAAGAACACAGCAAACATTATAACTGCTAAACATTAGCATGTTAGCTTACTAATGTTAGCAGCCTAAGTAGAAAATCACAGCTAGCTTAACTTAAGTCTCCTAACCTTTTTAATGAAAAATGACTCACTTTATCCTGTGTGTTTAAGAAACGTTCTGAGCAGTGGCAGAATCTTTTAACAGCAGAAACTGAAATTTAACGATATTTCCCTCTGTAAAAAAATAATGACATCACTATTACTCTCTGTAGTTAGTGTTTACCCAAAGTTAGAAAATGTTAACTTGCTAACAGTCTGAACTAAGATAGTGAACATTGTAAACATCATACCTGCGAAACATTAGCATGTTTCATCCTCACTGTGAGCATGTTGACGTATTAATGTTAGCATGTAGCTGTGTCTCACTAAAAATGCAAAGAGCTGCTAGTTTAACATTAGACTTTTAGCTTTTTTCATGAAAAATGGCTCACTTTTTTGTGTGTGTTTTAAGAAACTTGTTGAACTGTGAAAGACTCTTAACAGCAGAGACTGCTTTTGCAAATGTTCTTATTAATTTTTCACCTCATGGCACTTCCGTGATAGTCATCGTCTCCAGTTACCAGCTGTTTTTAATCAGCTTTAATTTACCGGTCCAACAGATAAATCAGTCAGCCTGTACTTGTATAATTATACCTAATTAACTTGTTTTCTGGTGGCTGTTATGTTGACAGCCTTACCACACCAATTATACATAAAGGCGAGACTGAAGCTGTATTACTTGTGTGTGTTGTCAGATTTTGGAGACCATGCCGGTCTCAGATGAGGTGTCTGACCTGGTGTACGAGCTTGGCAACTTCTACACGGAGGTGGACCGAGAAGGAGAAGAAGCTGAAGAGAACGAGGTGGACCAGAGACCCTTCACGAGGCCTTTTGTGTCACATACAGGTATTGTACGTGATCAGCAGCACCGTAATAACTCCACACTGGAAGGCACGTCAGATATACAACCCAGGGAGGGCTCTGCAGCTCAAGTGGGATGTAGCACTGCTGTTAATGAATTATAATAATTGATAATTGTTTTGAATGCTGAGCCTGTCTTACATGTGTTTTTATCACTAGATGAGCGGCTCATACCATATCAGAAACCAACGATGGAAGGCAAGTCTTTGGTGTTTGTAGCAGCTGTAGGGTTGATGGGCCGGTCACAGGCAGTGAAATCTGATTAAGCTTCTTTTATTTTCATATGCGTGTATATTGTCCTTGGCTTAAACTGCAGTAACTGTAAGAAATTAGATCGTTTCATGTGTCTTGTGTATATCTGACATGTATGTGCTGTAGTTAATGTGTTGGTTGTTGGCTTTAGTCGTCAATGTGTAGAAGCTGTGAACAGACTGTGTGTATGTCACTGCTTTGCGTAGATATACGCCGTGCAAAATGTACTCTGACAGCGACTTAATCAAGCGTGTTTCCCTTACTGTTCAGGCTATGGGGATCTGTGGGATGATATACAAAACCTCCAGGAGAATGACAAAGACAGCACTGTTCATGGCCTAAGTGCCGATAGAGAGGAGGCAGAGGGAAGCAAAGAACATAGTGAAATTGAGAAAAAGGAGGAAAGTAGTGATTGGAAAATTGAGGAAGAGGAGAATGCGGATGAAGAAGACAATACGGATGATGAAGACGAGGAGGAGGAGGAGGAGGAGGAGTTTATAAAAGGTACCTGTATCTTTGGTTGTAGACATTGGCTGTTTTGTGCTGTGAAGTTTGCTGTAATGTGGAGTTCACATACTGAGCTGTAATTTACATGATTGAAAGGTAAGGGTGGTGATGTTTTATATTTTTCTCAATGTCAACAGATCTCATGAAAAGACCAAAACAATGCCAGACATATCTAATTCCTTTGTGCTATCGAGCTGTACTACGCCATCTAAAAACGCATCAATACCTCTTCTACAGTGAATACGGACATTGTAGTTATTTATAGTCGTCCTGCTCCTTCAAATAGTCCCTATTGTACTAAATGTGTATCAGTCCGCTGCTGAAAATAGTCCCTGAAAGATATATAGTTTACTTCTGTGTGAGTAACATTTCTTTGAAACTACAGAGCCAAGGTGTCTCAGGAAGGTCCTTAGCTTTTTTGTAAAAAAAGGATTTATATATAATTGTGATTTGTTTGTAGCAGAAAACACACAATGCTTCGTTTCTATTCCACACAGAGTAGTCATTTACACGAGCACTCTCTCATTCTGTGCTTTTTTTTGTGCATGCTTTACTTTCTTTTAATTTTCCTTTATGTTTGCCTCTGTTTTCTTACTGTAAAGAGGAAGGGAGGCAGCTGTTTGAGTATTTTTACTGTGTTATTAAGTTGTTCATTAACAGAGTAAACAACAAGACACGAAACTTGAATTAAATTATAAATTACACCCTTCAGTTAATTTTAAGTTTAAAAGACGCACATAGATTTAAATCAAATGAGATGTGTTTTCCCTCTGAATATACTAATATAAATGAGAACAGTGTTTCATAGAGATGGTACATACAGGCTGAGATATGGCCAGACAAAGGGACATTACCTTTTTTGTCATGCCCGCTCATTCTCTCTCTCTTTCTCTTTTTGCACTGTCTCAGACTGGAGTCCTGACCCAAGGCTGCTGATGGTGGAGGACAAGAGGTGGAGGTCTGACACCGGGGGGTCCGGCAGCAGCATGGAGCCCAGCATGTCCTCCTTCACCAACGGAACGCACAGCTCCCTCAACAGCGAGATGGAGGAGGAGGAACTGGCCTGTTCCATAGAGCCAGGTGTGCAGTACAACCCCTATATGCACTTTAATGGTCACCTGAACAGTAAGTATACACATTGATGCAAAAATATAATGTATGATGGTGTTAACAAAAAGCGCAGGAAGTGACAAGGCATATGTCAAAGTAATATATAATAATGGTTATGCTCGACGAGTTAGCTTTTTGTAAAAAAAAAGAAAAGTGAAATATACTATGATGAATAAGATATGGTGAGACATAAATTATGCTTATGTTGCAGCAGCAGATGTAAACCAATAATATCAAGTACAAAAGAATCAAGAAAAAAAAGTGAAACATTTAAAAAATTGTATCGGTATCAACATGTTATACATGGTTTCATACTGTGTGCTACTAATGGTCTCTACAGCCTTCTGATGTCTGTGATTACTAATACAGTGCAAACTTCGCTCTTCTTTAGCTCTGTTTTGTTCCAGCTCTTTGGAGGATCTATCTGGCTCATTAGCGGCTAAATGCATTGATACGTTCTGCAGCTAGTCATTAACTCTCTCTTTATTGTTTGGTGCTGGATAGGTGTTGAGCCATTTGTTTTTGAAGAAATAATGATTAGTGACATTTTAAACATGAATGATAACATTCTGGTATATATGCTGTATATTTAAATACACAGAATAGTAAACAATGCAACAGCATGAGAATAGAACAAACTAAGTATGTAGTATGCAGTTGTACAGTAAATTACACAATTTACCACGTAGTCCATGTTTATCGTTGCTGGTGTTCTGTGTTTTGCATTTTTCAGATCATAGAAATGCTGTTCCTGAGAGAAACCACCGATCCACAGACTCCGATAACGAGGAATTCTGTGACTCAATGGAGCATCTGGCCATGGAAGAGGTATGGTCTCATTTTTTACTTACTTACATTACAATCTACTTACATATGGCCAATAAAGAGTAATAAATGCATGTAAATTGCTACAAATGGTTACATAGAGCCCCCTTAAACAAGTTTATTCATATTTTGATGGACCCTTTTTTTTCCTTAAGAAGGGGCTGTCTACATCAAAACTCCTGTCCCCTGGATCAGGAGCTGCCTCAGTGAGGCAAAACGATTTCTGGTTTGAGAGCAACACTACTCTGAATGGAGGAGAGGATCAAGTGCTCAGGGGAGATTCCTACCTTAAAGAAGGAATTAGTACAAGCCACCACAACAGCTCCCTGTCAAGAAGGGGGAGAGGTGAGACTACAGTAATCGACTTTTATTTATGCCGACACTTTGTCCCTAATTCACCTTTCTGCTAACACGTCCACTCACTGCAATGTTCCTAAGCATTTAAAGGCATCAGATACCCTCAAATACAGGACAGTTTTCCACATTAACGTGTCACATTCTGACTCCCGTGTCAGGTTCTCTATCACCAAGGGCGACCTGTAGCTCTCAGCGGTGTGTCACCGTCGATGCCTCCTGCTGTTGTGTGTCACGGAGCATCCGTCCTGTCAGTGCTGTCAGGGGAAACGTCAATGAGCAGATAGCTACAGCTCTGCTGAGGCTGCAGCACGACATGGCTGCTGTGTTGGACAGGCTACACGCTCTGGAGGCGCTTACGCTGTCGCAGGTGAAAGACCAGCTGCATTATGTAGCCTGTGGTGATCGAGATGATTTCTTTTTGCCATCACACAAAATGTTGATTTATTTTTCCATAACTTTTGCACTTATTTTCATCAGGCATCTTTACTGAAATGCAACAGTGGCCTCCATACAATTGATTTATATAGTTATTGATCGATTTCTATATTTTCATATCACATTTTTCAGTCAAGATCATCTTCGCCAAGACAGGAGGACTCCCTAGCCCTAACACAAAAGGTCCTTGTAAGAACATTTTCTAAGGTTTGTTCGATTTGTTTTTTAAATTAAACTGGTTTTGTTTTTTGTTTTTTATTATTGCAATGTCATGACCAAGTAGCATCCAGTCAGAAAACAAACAGTTGAATGCAAGTTTCTGTTTTCATAGTTCCTGAGACCTTCCTGGTGGCCTTTTGACTTCTGTCCATTAACAGTGGCACTGACTGCACTTTGGCCTCTGATTGCTCATTGGCTGGTCCAAGTTTACTTACAGCGGAAGAGAAGGTGAGCAAAATACTGATCTAAAATGGCCTATTGACACTAATTCCTAGACTGTTTAAGCTCTGTTTCACCTTTCTCCTTACAGGAAAATCCCCTGAATTGTCTGACAACCAGTGGCATCGATCAAAGAAGGCGAACGTGGGGTGAAATTGTTGCACTTTTGTTGCTTCGTGGCTTTTTCAAGCCCACACCACAGCCTGAGTGTAATGAGGCAGCAGTAGAAATGGAAAGGCAGTGACTTAGATAAATAAACGGTCAGGAATGTGTTTAAAGGGAGATTCTGCAATATTTTGTAGCATTTTGACATTATGGATACTTTCTAGGTGTTGAAGAAAGGGAAGATTTATGCATTATAAATGCTGGCACATTTTCTTTGTTACAGTTAGCGTAGCATAGCGTTAGCATAGCATTACCCGGTGATCTTATTTATGACATGTCTCACCAGGAAGTCAATATGCACATAACTCACATAACTCACATAACTAAGGTAACTTTAAATTGAAATAAATTCACTATCATACAGTACCTGTGGACCATAAGCAATGACTTTTGATTTTGATTCACTGATTTTATTGATTGTGTGTTGCATTATTTATTTATATTTTTTTCATGTTTTGTCAACACAATTTTTCAAATAACTAAGGACATTAGCATTTTATATTTATTATATGAAATATAAAAATATTTTAGAGCCATTTCTTTTTAGACCCAATAGACATGGTGACAAATATGGTTATTTATGTGTAAAAGTGTATATTTATTGTGTGGTTTCAGTGCATTAGAATAAAAGTTCGCACTTTAAAAAATGAGATACAAAGTAGGACAATCCATATATTTATTCTCGTGTCTTGTAAATTGTACAATGAGAATGAAGAATACTCTGTTTGAGCAAGGGTACAGTGCTTTCAAGTATACTGATGTATAACATACACCTAAGTACAGTCGTGGTCAAAAGTTTACATACACTTACATGTATATCATGGCAGTTTTCAGTTCCAATGATTTCTACTGCTCAGATTTTTTCCGTGATCGAACAAGTGGAACACAAACTACTTGTGTCACAAAAAACATTCATGAAGTTTGTTTCAATAATGAATTTGTTATAGGTCTACTTGCATGTTCCTCTGTTATTTTCACCTCAGTTTTGTGCTTTTGATAGCGATCCACAAGCTTCTAGCTGAATTTTCAACCTCTCCTCTTGACAGAACCGTTATAGTTAAACTACATTTGTTGGCTTCCTTGTTCCTTCAGCACAGTCCATATGTTCTCGATGGGGTTCAAGTCGGGACTTTGAGAAAGCCATTCCAAAAACCCAACTCTTGCTTGTTTTAGCCATTACTTTACCACTTTTGCTGTGTGTTTTGGATCATTGTTCTGTTGGAACACCCCAACTGAACCCATGACCCAATCTGCTGACTGATGATTTTAAGTTTTCCTGAAGAATTTGGAGAACATCCTCCTTCTTCATTATTCTGTACACTGTCTTTAGAGAAGCAGATTCACTGGCAGCAAAACAGCCCCACAGCATACAGTAGTACTACCAGCACCATGCTTCATAGTAGGTCCAGTGTTCTTGAGGAGAAAGGCCCCATCACCTCCAAACATATTGCTGCTCATTGTGGCCAAATAACATTTTTGTTTAATCTGACCACAGAGTTTTCCTCCAGAAGGTTTTTTGTTGTTGTCTGTGTGATCAGCAGAAAACTTCAGTCAAGCTTTAAGGTGGAGCAAGGGCTTATTTCTTGCACAGCAGCCTCTCAGCTCACGTTGATGCAAAACACAATGTCGACACTGTCACCAGTCTTCCAGCAACAACAAATTCATTGCAGAATCCCTTTTTGGTGTTTTTTGGTTGACTCTTGACCATCTTGACCAGTTTTCTCTCAGCAGCAGGTGATAGTTTGCTTTTTCTTCCTGATTGTGGCAGTGACACAACTGTGTCGTGCACTTTATATTTAAAAGCAGTTGTTTGTCTGACTTTAAATCAATAATGTGCTCTTTCAGATCAATGCTGAGCTCTTTAGACGTTCTCATTGTAGTGTATCAAACAAGCCCTATTAAATCGGGCCCAGAAAAGTCACCAGCTATTATTGATCATAATCACTTAGAAGAAGATGAGAGGCCATGCTACAAAATAAATTGATTGTTCAAGTCACTGTATGTCTATTTTTGACCCAGCAGATTTGGTCACATTTTCAGCAGACCTATAATAAATTCAGACATGAATTAAACTTCATGAATGTTTCTTGTGACAAAGTAGTTTGTGTTCCTCTCATTCTATCACATAAAAATTAGAGCTGTATAAATCTCAAGAACTAAAGCAGAAGCATATTTTGAAATGCAATAAACACATTCTTGTGACAAACACAGTTATTTTTGTGAGTCTCTGATTTTGATTCAGAACAAGTTCACTTGGTTGGTATATATACTCACTCTAGTGCCAATGGGAAGTTGAATGAAATTTCATTAGCTACAAAACATTTTTGGAACTTTTCAGCAAAACAGCATTGAAGCATTCTCCGAAAAAACTGAAGTAGATTGGGTCTTAGAACAGAAACAAAGAAAATAATAATAAATAACTCAATACAGCTCTCCCTGTGTAATCAAAGTCTCCGGAAGCCTTGAGATCCTGTGATTTAAAACCTCAATGTGTGATTGAGCTTGTGCACCCACTTCAGACGTGCTAACATTTTCAGCTAAACCGCTTAAGTGAAGATTTTGGCTTGAAAAAGGTATGTATACAATATTTTTGAATCAATTTGTGACTCAAGGGCTTCTCCAGACGAAGTCATTTGAGCTGTTGGGAGCCATTTTATGTTTTTTCAGTTGATTTTTAACATCTTAAAACAAGTCCCCATCTGTGTCAGTTATTTAGAAGAATGCAGCAACGCTACTTTACTGTAAAGGTCCAAAAATGTTTAGTGGACTACGGAACTTCACCTGACTTTCCATGAGGGCTCCAATGAGTGTGACTGAATATTGACTGACATTTTAATTTTGGGTGCTTTTAATAGGTGAAAAGCTGTGACTGCCTGTGAAAGTGGGATTTAATTTGCTTTTTCAGCATGAGAAACCACAAGCTGTAAAATGTAAGTGATAATTATATAAAGACAATTTCGCTTATATCATATGTGAGACTACTGTAAATTAGCAGAAAAATATTTTCCAGCTGATAAACAGAACTTAAAGCTTAAAAGGAGATTTCGACGGGGACACAGAAATGTATGCGGTAGAGCTATGCGCAATATTACTGCCAATAGAATGGGTGGAGGACATGGTGGACAGGAAGATAGTCATATGTAGGGATTCAGTTTCATCAATCTTAAGCATTAAAAAGAGGACAGCAAAAGCACATCAGGAAATACCAAATGAAATACTGTTAAAAGCATCCAGATTAATACAACAGGGGAGGGAAATAACGTTCATGTGGGTTCCAGCTCATTTAGGAATGCAAGGAAATGAAAAAGCAGACAAAATTGCTAAGGAGGCAGTAAAGAAAGAGGAGGTGGAAATGAAAGTAAAATTATCAAAAGCAGAGGGGAAAAAGTTTAATATGGAAGGAAATAAATAATCAGTGGAATCAACATTGGAAGAAGGAGGAAAAAGGGAGACTTTTATATAAATTACAAAGTGTAGTGGGAGAGGTAGGATACAGAACAAGTAGTCATGAGCAGAATAAGAATTGAGCACAGTAAATTGAATAACACACTTAATATAATAGGGAAACATGCAACTGGTCGGTGTAACTGTGGGGAGAGGGAGACAGTGCAACATGTGATTGTAGCATGTCCTGGATATGAAAGGGAGAGGGAGATGATGATGAGTATTGCGGAAGGCCGGAATAAGGGAAAATAACTTAACGAGTAGAGTACAATGTGGAAAATCTAGGGAAGGGAGGAGAATCATTTTGAGATTTCTTGTCTCAACTGGGTTGAGAAAAAAAGGATGTAACAGGAGAGGTAAAGTCCAGCAGATGGCAGTATATGCAACATTGAGGATGCCGACTGCCAATAAATAACAAAGAAGAAGAAGACACAGAAATGTGTCACAGCGCTGCAGAGGTTACATCCGGTTTGTTTTCAACTGTCAGTTTGCTGCTGAAGTTCGCTGTTTGACTTGCTATGCCTGCCACAGAGGGATAACGTGAAAGAAACACGGAGCAGACAGGAACGGTGGTGTAACTTGGACAATTTAACGACCAGTGAGGGTTAAAAGATGTTTTCCTTGACCGTCCAACCGCAGGTAAGAGAGCAAGAAGCGTTAGGCCGAGCTAACATTAGCATTGTTGTTGTTTTGGTTTTAAGGTTCCTGCTAGCATGCACAGTTAACCTTAGCTCGTGCTCTTAGGAGCCGGACGACCTTTCGTTGTGGTTTTGATGATATGAAAGAAACACTACATTACAGTCACATCGGTGAACATTGTGTCAGTGTTATTACATTTATGTTTAACCGTAATGAAACTGAAATGAAGACTGTGTGGGGCGCTGAGAGAAGTTTGAGCTAGCTGCGGATGTGTTCAGTGTCCTTAGCTGCCAGTTGGGAAACTGCGTCAGTGAGCGACATGTTTGACACTGAATATTCTAATAAATCAGCACTTTGACCAACTTGTCTACAGATTATTAATGTTCATCATCGGCATATGGCTTCTTTCTTTTTAAAATTTAGAACAAGCTACTTTGATGGAATTAAGTGTCCATCATGTTGGCTTTGTAACTCCAGCTAGCTGTTATACTACCTATGTAAACAGCCTTTGCACTACCTGCTGCTACTACTACTGCTAAAAAGTAGGTTGTTGATAATTGTAACATGTACGATAGTACTCATGTTTGTCTCCTCACATGTGGTCACAGGTGACTGTACCTCTGAGCCACCTCATCAATGTCCTCCACTCCATGAAGAGTACAGTGGGCAGCAGCAGTAGTGTCACCTGCCCTCAAAGAAAACACAAGGAGCCTGCCTCAGACTCGGATCGACACTGCACAGAGGTACACACAGGTTGGGCGTAATCTGTAATTGCTGCATCGAGTCAGAGAGCGTGTGATGCTGCACAGTATCCACTGTTCTCATTTTGTTTAACACAAACATATTCCAGGTTATGATGGTGAAGAATATAAATCAAGTCTAATATACAACACTGTGTAATTTATGTCTGTGTGTGCAGCCCATGTGGACCCTGCGTGAGCTTGGTTTATCAGACCTGGGAGCGCAGCGGCTGGATGAGCTGGTGAGCCGTGTGTTACCACGCTTGAGTCCAGAGGAGGCGCCACTTGCACTGGGTGGACAGACAGCCTGGAGGACATCACATCTCTCTACACCTTCCTTTTTCTACAATAAGCATGGTGAGGATGCATCCTGTACCTGCTGTACCTGCTGTACCTCGACCCACTTAAATAGGTGTGCCTGTGGCTGGTACTCATAACATGGTATTGGCTTTGACCTCTTACATCTTTTACATTGCTAGGAGATTATTGGAATGTCCGAACCCCCTTGCCTCTTTACCGTCACTCATGAATGAATTCAACATGCTGGTACTACTAATTTACAGCAAGTTTTAAACATGTTTTTTCACTTTGCTGCATGCAATTGTTTTCATCATGAAACTTGGATGTATCTCATCTTTTTGATCAGCTTAGCTACTAGCTGGCCGTGTTAACAAGCAATAGGGCCTTTGCTACCACTTTATCCTAAAGGTATCACAGAGTTATGCATTGTCCTCTGTTCCCAGGCTTCTCATCTGGTGCAACAGCCCCGGTGTTTTCCAGGCAGCACCCTTCACCTCTTCAGGCTGTCGGCATAGAGCTACAACACTGGCCAGGTAGTTATGGATTACATGTAGAAGTGCTGTGATAGTTTACTTACTGGTCCAAAGGTTTGCATTCAGGTCTTACTAATAAATGACTAGAAGAGGTGTGTATGTTATCTGGAAACAGTTGAGATTAACATTACTGACAAAATGTTCCAGTTAATTGTCAAAATGATCCTCGGTTTCCTATTTTTACACATGCATTGTTAATTTAACTGTAACAATGTATGTATGTATGTATGTATGTCATTAGGGATGTACAATAATAATAATAATCTGCATGTGATCATTAATATCCGCTGATAAAGGCTGTAAAACGAAATATCTGCATTGGCCTGAAATGAAAATTTCTGCCATTAAGTTTGGCCAGTAAATTGGTTAATATATTCACCGTGTCCATGCTAATCTAGCGAAGTTAAATGCTTCGGAAACATGATTAGCTTGTTATGTGATTTAATCATGTGCTTACTGTATATCTCTAGTGTGGGTCCAGAGCAGAGGCTTTAAAACTTTAAGGAAAGCCAGACGAATGCAGTTAGCCGCCGACCGCCCCCTGGAATCTGAAGGGTTCACACCGTCTTTTATGAAGGTATGTAATTGGAGAAATTAAAATAGTAGAAAATGCACCACATTACTGCATTTTCCTCTCTGCTGTCTGGTTAATTAAAAATCCAGACTAGCCTCTCTTCCAATTGATTCTCTGCACACAAGAAAGAATGGTGGAAAAGTCAGTTCAGGCCTATAATTTCAAGACTGAAATAGTTAGTAGGTTTTCTTATTAAGTAAGCTAATTTGGTCAGTTATGCAGCTGCCTTTGCCGTTGCCTGATAACACAAAGGGGCCTCCAGCTCCTGATAATAATAACGGCAGGGTAGGTGTACCTTAAGTTTTCAGGCCTACACAGTGTGATTGCCTTTAGCGTGAAAGGTGAGATAAAGTACTAGAAGTGTTACTCTCCTGCTGACCAGTGTTACCTTACACTGCAGGGCTTCCTGACACGTGACAGGGGGATTGAAGTTGACACTCTAGATGGCCTGTTGAAGAAAAAGAACATACCTGATGGACAGCAGGATTCTTTCAAGAGGGGCTTCGCTGAGGGTTTCCTGAAAGCCCAAGCCTTGACACAACGCACACAAGGCAAGATTGAGTAACAATGCCATCTAATTTAATATATCATGAAACATTAAACGGTACTGATGTCTAATGTTCCTGCTTCCAACTGTTCAGACTCTCTCAGGAGGACTCGTCTCATCCTGCTGGTGCTGCTTCTTGTCGGGCTCTATGGTATCTCAAAGACCCCCTTCATATCGGGTAAAGGCTCCTTTTCTCTTCTAAACCTGCTTTTTGATTTCACGGCATTCATGTCACGTCCAATATGCTTCCATTTTTAATATATTAAAAATGTTTATGTTAACAATATAGCTCTGCATTTGCCTGTGAAACTAGTCAATGCATATTGAACATGTATTGACCCTTCAAAGAAAAAGACTAAGCCTGATATAACTGAACCATTTCCTGACAACTCATTCTAACCTGCTGTATTGCAGCACTAACATGCATGACATGTGGCCATTCAATAATCCTCAGTAACAGGCAGTGTATGTGAGTGTGTGTGTGGGGTTTCATTAACCGGGCCATGCAGTGTGATTTCGAACTTTAATCTAACCATTTTTGATAGTGCGGTTCCGAACCACATCAGGCCTGGACTCTGCAGTCGACCCCGTCCAGATGAAAAATGTGACTTTTGAGCATGTCAAAGGGATTGAGGAAGCTAAGAACGAGCTGCAGGAAGTGGTGGAGTTCCTGAAAAACCCACAGAAGTTCACAGTGTTGGGAGGAAAGTTGCCAAAAGGTAGGGCTGTCCTTCACAGTGCATTCTGAGCTGCATGAAAACTATGACAACTTTTAAAGCTGATGTGATTATTTCAGTGCTCTGTTTTTATGACACTCTCCTTCCTGTAGGTGTGCTACTGGTTGGCCCTCCAGGAACCGGAAAGACTCTACTGGCCAGAGCAGTGGCAGGGGAGGCGGATGTTCCTTTCTACTACGCCTCGGGATCTGAGTTTGACGAGATGTTTGTTGGAGTGGGAGCCAGCCGCATCAGGAACCTATTCAGTGGGATTTTTTTCAGATATTATTATTAAAACATCAATATTAAAAGTTACCCTTCTGTTAGCCTTTTCTTTCCTGGGGTCCATATAAGCTTGTAACGTTTCTCTCCTAAATGTTGTGTCTTTTTTTTCTAGGGGAGGCTAAAGCCAACGCTCCCTGTGTGATCTTCATAGATGAACTGGATAGTGTGGGTGGCAAAAGGATTGAGTCTCCCATGCACCCATACTCCAGACAGACTATCAACCAACTACTTGCTGAGATGGACGGGTAATCTTTGAAATGATCTGTTGTGTTTTTAAATTTTTTTAGTAAACTGAAAAGTGAGGAGTTGATTTAATTCCTTTTTTAATATAGGGAATTAGACCTGGAAAGTCATTGAATTTAATCATGATATGTGTACTAGTAGATTTAATCAAATTGAATAAGTAAGCTATCCATAGCTAAAATTACCGCATTCTGATGTGTTTTTAAGATACTCCGCTTAATGAATAAATTACACAAACTCAAAAAAATTTGAGTTACTCAACTACAGAGAATAAAAAAACATCTTTAATCACAAGCGCTTACAGTACAGTTCAGGTTAAACAGAAGAATAAGTGAATGTCTGCGAGATGCTGTGTTGGAAAAAACTCAAGTGTCACACTGACTTTTACCCTGTAACGTTATTTGTAGATTCAAACCAAATGAAGGCGTGATCATCATCGGAGCAACCAACTTCCCGGAGGCTCTGGATAAGTATGTCTCGTGCCTGTGCAAATGTCAACAAACCTCTGAGTCACTGCTTTCCCTTTCAATAACAAAGAACAAACTAAGTTGGTTTTAACTGCAGTGACACACTTTCTGTATTTTACTGACCAACCGATGTTCTGTTTTAGCGCCCTGATCCGCCCAGGACGTTTTGACATGCAGGTTACTGTCCCCAAACCAGATGTGAAAGGACGCACAGAGATCCTCAACTGGTATTTGAAGAAGATTAAAGTGGATCCAGGTCTGATAATTGTTCCTCAAACACATTAATGTGGTATATGTTGTTCTAACCACTGTAGGACACAACTCAAAGTTGTTTGTATGCGTTGTCTTTTTAAACTGGTTTAACTGTAGTCCAGTTCGAGACCCAGGCCGACTGTTAGTGTTGCGCGTTGTCTCTGCAGCTATTGAGGCCAAGATTATTGCCCGGGGCACGGTTGGCTTCTCTGGCGCTGACCTGGAAAATCTGGTGAACCAGGCGGCCCTGAAGGCAGCAGTGGATGGCAAAGACATGGTCAGCATGAAGGAGCTGGAGTTTGCTAAAGACAAAATCCTCATGGGTGAGTAATGAGGAAGATTTGCTAGATGGCAAAGAAAGACCACTCCGTTACTTCCCTGCTTTTTTTATGGTATACTTTATCTTTCTAAGAATCCTTATCCAGGTCTTGTGGTTTAATCTAGCATATTTTTATGACTAAAATCTTTCCCGTCTTCATGTTTCTTGAATTGTATTTGTTTCATTGCTCCTTTTTGTTAATGAAATCATTTTATTCATCCACCCTCTCTCTGTTCCTCAAGGCCCTGAGAGAAGGAGTGCAGAAATAGACAAAAAGAACAAGCTCATCACGGCGTACCATGAATCGGGCCACGCCATCGTAGCTTACTACACCAAAGATGCCATGCCAATCAACAAGGCCACCATCATGCCCAGAGGCCCCAGTCTGGGACATGTAAGGAAACGTAGAGCTTGTAAACAAAGCTGTCTCTGCTTAAACTTTGTACTCCCTCTTATCATTTCTCCTTCCTCCTCTCAATCTTCTCCGCTGTCTTTTCTCAGGTGTCCATGCTCCCAGATGACGATCGCTGGAGTGAGACTCGCTCTCAGCTGCTCGCCCAGATGGACGTCAGTATGGGCGGCCGGGTAGCAGAGGAGATCATATTCGGTCATGAGTACATCACAACCGGTAAGAAAGGGCTCCTTAAAACGGACAACAAGGGTCAAAAATGGTTTCAACATAAATGAGGGGTAGAATCTGGAAAAATCTTGATTGTCTTACACGAGGAAAGGTGGCTGTCAGGCTGGAATTTTTACACGTTTCTTCTTCTCCAGGCGCATCAAGTGACTTTGATAGTGCCACAAAGATCGCTAAGATGATGGTGACCAGATTTGGAATGTGTGAAAAGGTAAGGTAACTTCTTTATTTGCCTAAATAAACTACTGTAATATATACAAACTCTCTTTGTTTTCATTACTGAATAAACAAAAATAAACAAACTGAACCTTAAAGGACAACACAATTTTGTACTGTTTTACTTTGGACCCTGAAAAGCTTGTTTATTCAGTCATGGGAAAAAATATTTCTGAGTTTGTATTATTACCTCATTGATCAATATTGATATTTTGACTTTGAATTTCTTCTCAAGCTGCATAGTGCCCCTGTTTCTCAGTGTTTGTCCACAGTTTTGCTATAATTTTACACATGTATTAATTTCCTCCTCTCACTCCCAGCTGGGTGTGATGACCTACACTGACATGACGGCCCAGAGCGCAGAGACGCAAGCAGCTGTGGAGCATGAAATCAGGGTGTTACTGAAGGTCTGTATAAGCTTCTTTAGGACAGCTGACAAAATAAAAAAACCTGTATAAAACCTCCTTCTTACCACTTTCCTCTTGTCGTCTCCAGGAGTCTTACGAGCGAGCCAAAGCCCTGCTGAAGTCTCACACCAAAGAGCACAAGAACCTGGCAGACGCTCTGCTCATGTATGAGACGCTGGACGCCAAAGAGATCCAGCTGGTGCTGGAGGGCAAGACCCTGGAAACCAGATGAAACCAGCGAGGGCGGCAACAGTCGGGGGTTGCGGCTTGGGGGAAGGGGTCAGATTTTAAGAGCTCAGGGTGAACTCAGTTCATGAGCAGCAAATCAGAGGAGGGTGAATTCACGGCCTGCATTGACAAATTCTCACGTGGGACTGTGTTGTATCTTCATGCTGTCACCTTTTGTGTAATCTCATCAGTGTTCCCAGATAAGTAGTTCTGTTATATGAAACATAAACACGACTCTCCAGAGTTCTAAGGTTCATTGTATGTGACGGTGGTTAAAGGGTTAAAATGCCTCATGATACGGATGTTGCCGACGTCATGTTATCGGCTGGTGGGAGGAAATGATGCGGAGGTGATTATACACCTCAAACGTGAAAAAGGCATCTGAAAAGGATTCTTTTTTTTTTACTTTAGTTGAAATTTGGTCACATTCTGCTAAGCCAGGTGTTTACGGATTTCTATTCTGTAAATGGAAAACACTAATCTATTTATCCCAAAGAGCTACTGTGTCATGCCAGCTAGATTTTAACCCTCAACTCCAATTTGTCACTCGTCTTCCAGTGTTTATGGTCGTATACTCTACTTTTGCTTGTGTGCTTCTCAATTTGACTCCTTGAACTGTGATGATGGGGTGCTGATGCTTTGACGATCATGCACAAAGCCTCTCCTGTCTGCTCTACCCCTCTGCATACATCCCTGTTGCTTATTTTTAAAGGTGGCCTTTTTGGGGGAATGTACTGCGAGTGTGAACCTTTTTCTCTCAAAGTACAGTAGGACGTGTATAGCGTCTCAGCACTTTGGGTAAGTGTACAAAAAAAAAAAAGCACTTATGCACTCTTGATGTAATTTATTTCATGTATGCTGCGTGTACAGATGGATCAAAAACCCGCCACTCAGCCTCACAAAGCACATCGCAAATACAAGCTGTGGTTATGTAGTGATAGAGCGTTGGGATCTTTAGGATTTTGACGTTGACCTGTTTTGTTTAAAAGGTCTGACATTCTGAAAAACCTTTCAGTAAAATATCAGTTTGTGATGATTGCGAATGAGTAGATTAAAGACTCTTAATCATCAGATTATACAAACAACAGGGCTGTGTCTGTGAGGTATTGTCTATTGCTGTCTCCTTCTTCATGCTTTCAGGCAGAGGGATCTCTCACATGTAGTGCTCTTTACCTTTCTGTCTCAACACATTTTGCACAGTTCAGAGGAAGAAAGATGCCAGTGTTCAGTGCTCACAGGCGCTGCTCTGTGTACAAAGGACATTAAACTGTAGCAAGTCTAATTGTAAATTGACATCCTTGATTCTGAATAAGACAGCTGTTCAACACAGTTCTTGCAGTTACACCTCTGTTATAATATTGAATGTCTCTGTATTCCAGTGCAGCAGCAATCGTGTGTGTAATCCATATTTTAGCATTTTGGAACATTGGTTTGAGTGAAGGTGTAGCTCTTGTCAAGATTTCCACCAGCATACGTTCTGCTTCATAGTGTGAACTTTACCTGCTTTTTTTGTTGTTGCTTCAATTCAACACTATTTCTTCTGTTTATTAGCCTTTTATCTGTCTTTAGCTGTATATATGATTGGGAGTGGGAACATTGTACATAGATGTATAGGAATGCTTTTATGCTCTAAACACATTGAATGGCTCTCTGCTGTTGACTGACTGACGAAATCTCTCGACAATGTGAAGGCAATAGTAGATGAATGTTTGTGCAGCTGAAATAAATAAAAAGCCTACTTAAAAAAAACAACTGATTTTTGTTTTGTGGGGGGTCACTGAGTAGGAGCCTACTGAAGATTTATTTACCTCTTTTTCTCATTTTTACAAAACAATACAATGTCAATGCACAAATCAAACAACATGCACATGGTTTACAGATCTGACGCATTAAAACAGCATAGATTTAGAATCAGTCACTCTGTTCCTTATTACGACACAGAAGTAATATACAAAAAATAAAAATAAAAATCGAAAAGGAAATGAGAACAATTTGATATATAGTATACATCCTCGATGTGTGTTTTGACTTGGCTACTCAAATTTGTAATGACCAAAATAGAGAAATTTAAGATTTATTTACTTTTACACCATGAGGGCACCGTATACACGAGAAGTCATAGAGTTAAACACATTGTGCTGAGGTTACAAATACCTGTTGCTTTGGCCTTTTGATAGTCTGGTCATTTGCTGTCAGCTTACAGGTATGGAAGCCAAGAAAGGCTGTGCTTAATGTTTTTAAAAAAACATAAAACATTTTTAAATGGCTTTATGTTGAGATCACAAGTTAATTTATCTCGTTATCTTAAGACAACAAAAGGCAGATCCAGTAAACAGAATTTATCTCTTCAGAAAACAACTTGTTTTCTCGAGATGTCAGGTTAATTATAGAGAACTCGAAAATTAGTGATTGGTTCATTTGACCACATGAATTGCTGAAGGGATTCCTCAAGAATGTTATTTTTATTTAACTTAACGAAAACTGTCTTTTGTTCTTTTGCGAGGATATATTGCATGTCAACATATTGTCATGTGTTTATTTGTTTTTGACTATCAAATTAAATATAATGTGATTTTCAAAAATAAATATAATTATTATTGGTGATCTCGAAATGAAGGCATTTAAAAAATAATTGCAGACACGGCCATTCTCAACTTTCATAGGTTTTTGGCTTCCATACCTGACTTCCATAAGCAGGGCTTATAAAACAGACCAAAAACATATCAACATTTACAGGCTATACAAGGCAGTGATCTGCTCCAGCCCAGCAGGATTTCACAGCACTAATGACGTCAACCCTTAAATGTCATGGGACAGGCCCCTCTTAGTTTAGAAGGTTGTTCCCTTAGTAGTGTTTCTTCCTGTGGTGCTGCTCTCTGCTGTTGAGTTTGGGGGGCTTAAGGTGAGGTTCAGAGAAATTAAGGGGAAAACACACATCAACACAACACCACAATGGAGGCGAGGTTAGACTTAGGACTAAAGGTAAGGGTTGGTTCAGGGTTGGTGTTGGGTTAATGTTGGTTGATTGTTAGGGTTAGGGTCCACAAATACATCCAAAAACATTTGAACATTGTTAATTATGCACAATAGCTTATGTTTCTGTATATAAAAAGAGTGAAGAATTAAAATGTCATTTTAAGTCCCTAAATTGGTCCTTTACACCACTTCTCACAGGCCCCAAACAGCGTCAGAAATACTGGAATAAACAGTAAACCATGGAGCAGCCCAAATGTGATCACGAGAAATACAATCTTAAAGAACGTCCTGAAGATGTAACTCCCAGAGATGGACAGCACCATCACTCCTAAAATAGTGGACAGTGCTCCTTGCAGAATTGGGTAGCCTAAACGGGCCAAGGCATCCATGGCCTTCTCGTTGACATCACTCTTGGGGCTGGAGACAAAAGAGTAAGAAATATGAGCTGAGAAGTCGACCGAAAAACCGATGCACATGACCAGGTTGATCATGGAAATAGAGTCCAGGTTTACACCCCACAGCGCCATGAAGCCTGCCACACCAACAATGACTGAACAAATTGCAAAAGCCACCCACAGGGAGCAAAGAGGACTGGGTATCAGGATGAGTGAGACGACTAACATCACAACCATAGCCACCAGGATGGTTTGAATGGTGTTGTCCATGATGACAGTATACTGGTCGAAGTAGATGAAAGCAGGGTGGAACACCAGGAGCGCTACTGGACAATCTTCCGCTGTTTTCCTGAGTGTGGTCATCATTTTGTCCACTGCGGTTCTATTGAGCGCCTGGATGAAAAAGCGAGAGGCTTGGATCTCATTGTCTGTGGTCATGTTTATGTCTTGTCTGAATTTTGGGTTGAGCTCTAAGAAATGGTACAGATGCATTTGGAAAGCCTCCCGAGAACTAATGTTTAGACCGGTCACGTTTGCGTACCGCTGAAAGGAAAGAAACCAAGCGAAGGTGCTGTTGACGACGTTCAAACTTTCAAACTTTGAAATGCATGAATGCAGATGCTTCCGTTCAACCTCATCCCAGTAGACCAAGGGCTGCTTCACTGCAACCATCACGTTACAGCTGTATTCGGAGAAGTGTTGTCTTTGATCGTTGTAGTAACTGATGATGTAGGAGTCATCCAAAGCCAGATTCTTGATATCGAGTCCGTCTTTTAAGATAAAGCAGCCGTAGATGCTGACAGCCAAATAGCATGCGTAAATGACAAATACACATGCTTTTACCAATTTGTGGGCCAGCAATGGTCCGTAGAACCGCTCAAAAATATGACTCATGAGCTCAGTTTCCTCCTTTTCAGTCATTCGATCGTAACTCCCTCCAACGCAGCAGATGCTGGAAGCTCTAGAGTTACTGGACGGTAAGTCCTCTGGGATTTTGGCACAGCTGAACCAGTGTTTGTTCTCCGCTTCCCTCTGTCCGTTCAAAGCCATGCACGCCCCCAGGAAAGTGATGGTGTACAGATAGCAGAAGCAAACAGAAATCCCAGCATACAGGCAGAAGGACCGGACCGAACCAAAGGGCGAGTTGTAGCCCAGGAAGAGAGCCAGGGCATCGGTCAGGGTGGTGATGGAGATGGAGACGGCAGCGTCCCTGTAGGTGTCAGCCAGCCGGTCGGGGACGCTGTCCAGAACACGGGTCCTCTGCCAGCAAGAGATCATGATGAACATGTCATCCAGTCCAATACCTTTGGATTCATTCAAAATCAGAGGCAAGAGAGATTTTAAAGGTTCAATATTATGTTCAACTTTATGTTCATACTTTTATTTTGTGTGTCTATCAAAAAATGTTTACATGCCTTAATGTTAAATAAATATATATATTTCTCATACTGTCCATTGCTGCAACACCTCTATTCACTCTCTGTCTGAACAACCTGTTATTTTTTGGTATCCCTGCCAAATGAACATGCAGAGAACAGGATCCTCCTGTTTGCTGTTATGTCTGGTGATACCACTGAGCATAGTTGTGGTAACGTAGAGATATGGGAGGGGATTGCTAACTACATAAAGGACAGGAAGTTAGCTAAAATGTAAACAACAATACAGCAGCTTTAAGTACAATTTTGAGTTTTTATTCCACTTTATTCAAGTATTTCTATCATATACTACTTTATACTTACTCAACTACATGTCAGAAGCAAATATTGTACTTCAATATAACAATTAATGCAGATTTGTGCATCAGAAATTTGTTGTTTTTTGCTTTTCTCCCATTAATCATCAACAAGCCCTCAAAGTTATCTGGTGACCCATCGGAGGGGCCTGATCCTCAGACTGGGAACCACAACTGTATATAGACTAGTTCCAACTAGCTCCTCCACAAACAGCTACAACAGTAAAATGCTAAAGGTTGATGCATTATTAGCCATCTGATAATGTCACATAAAACCGTAAAGCAGTTACAGGTGAGATTTACTATTGACACTCATACAATTTCACTAATAATGCTTGAGTGGGGTTTTGAATACAGGACTTTAAAACTGTTATTGAGTATGTTTATATTAATCTTTTTGTACTTTTAGTTAAAGGTGTAGTATGTTAGAAATGGCCACCTGTCAAATTCACACCCCAAACAAATAGGGGGCATCATAGCAGCAGAGTAGGTGCTAATTGCTGTTAACTGTATATCTCTGATATCTTTGCAACATAATACACAAACATCATTATGTCAAAACTGTTATTTAATCACGCTCTGTTTTATAACTTGGTTGATTTTTTTTATGTTTTCAACTAAAATTCTTATACATTGCACCTTTAAGTAAAGGATCTGAATACTTATTCTCTGTCTGTAGGGAGCCAACAGCTAATGTTTGTCCATAGGTACCCTGATTGTTTAATCCATAAGCGGGTGCAGTATGTGACATGAAAATAAATGTATAATGTTCATCAATAGTGTGTATTGAGATTATGAAACATGGAAGTGTCTTCAGACAAGCACATCTGGTCTAAAAATGCTTAAACTAAAACATATGACATAACAAATCTGTGTTACAGTAGGTGTTGTAAATCTCTTTTTATTTTTAAATCAAAACACTTCAATGAATGCCGTGTCTTGTCACTGATTATTTTACTTGTTTAGTTAACAGGGCGAATGTTTCAGGTACTTTATTGAATACAGTGGGATCTCATGGATCTGGACGTTGGACAGGACTTACCTAAGATCATGAAAGGACAGGAGGCAACTGTCATAACAAAAGGTTGATCCAGCAACAACAGCACACCGAAACCGCTTAGTACTGCTAGACCTGTGGAGAGCACTCCACAGGCTGCCACCCACACCTTCGTCCTCACATTATCCAACCTGAAAGAAATTCAGTGATCAGACAGAGCCGTGCATCCAAAATCCTTTGCATAACATTTTTGGATTTGCGGATTTTTTACAAACCTCCAACATGATATGATGGAAAATGTGATTGCGATGGCATAGGTGATGGAGAACAAATAGACGACCGAAGCTGGAGATTTTTCAAATTCCCACTGCATTGATGTGGAGGTGGAGTATGACACCTGGAAAGATAATCAGAAGCTTCTTAATGAATGAAAAGCTGATCATTAAAAAGGTGCAATATGTTTGAATTGTCCACTTGTCAAATTCATGTTTAAAACAGTGTTAGTACATCACCAAAGTAACGACTAACTGCTGCTAACTGTAGCGGCCTTAACTAGTTAGCTCAGTTAGCCATGCAGCTACTGGCTAAGACTGGGAGCTTGGGGACCAAGAGAGTGTCAGTGTTTACACCGCTAACACGAAGGCTTTGTACCAGCAAGCTAGATGGTTAGCATGCTAACTTTAGCTATCACAGTGAACACAATACATAGACATCATAATGACAAAACCGCTATTTTACACATTCTGTCGATAATTTTCAACTGAACTTCTGACATATTGCCCATTTAAAACAGTATATTGTGATTCTGCTTACCTGAATGGAAGCTGATGATGCATTTGAGACCAAATGAATGAAGCTTTCCAACCAAAGGTCAGTTTTTGTTTTATTGTCTTCATGTAAATAATAATGGAGCTGTATGGCTTTTGCACTTTGAACAACTGAGCTCTCCTTGCACAACGTCACACTCCCCAGACTTAGATATATAGCAAAGCTTCTGAAATCAGAGTAATACCACGGAAATGTCAAATTGACTGTGTCTATATTGTTGGCATTGTATTGAATGACATCTAAAATGTCATTAGAGGTGCAGGATCCCATCACCTCCGCACAAATATCCACATATTCAAATTCCTGGTTGTCAAACTGCACAACCATACTCCTAACTCTAAAGTCCAAGTGGAGGATGTCCTGAAGTGCCTCCACACTCAGAATATTCCTGTCACTTGTGGCTATGAGAGTCGCATAGTTTCCATCCGTGCTCAGTCTTAAAGGTGAAAACATGGAATCATTTCCTGGAAAAGTTTCCTGGATGTATTTCCTCTCCAACTTGGCTCGTCCGTCGACAGGTGTGAACTGCTCTTCAATGTTGTTTGACATTCTGTCCTTTAGGAGATAAAATCCGCTCCCCAGACAGGCTGAGAGGATAAGGGGGGTGATGCAGAACAACCAGGGATGAGATCCAATAAAATGACCCAGCAGCTCAAAACAGATGCGTAGGGGTCTCTCTATGCAGTCTGTGCGGAATCTGGTCATCATGGTCGGCACTGAGAATAAAAAACTAATTCATGGGGGTAAGAAAGAGCTGCACCTTTTCTCACAAACTGCAGTGTAACTAAAAAGAACTCTGAGTATTCCCAACCAGCTGTATTTATTGTGTTGCAGACTCTTTTCAGCTCCTTCGTGAGATAAGATTTGCATAATAACAGGGTGGCAAATGAGGTATAAAGAAAGACTCAGTCAAAGAGTCTATTGAGGAAACAGGATGTGTAATATGGCTCACTGGTTCTGTTTCAATACTTACTGTCACTGGTTAAAACCGCTTACCCCCCAGGTGATTCCTTCTCATGGTTGAGGTAATATTAAAATGATGGGCTCTTGAGGACTCAGTAAATGTTGCTAGGACTCAGAACAAAGAGGCATTATAATGTGGATCTTAAGACTATTCAGAGCTCTTACCTGTCAATTGACAATCATTCTCTATTGTAGACTTCCCCTCCCTCCACCTCTGCTCCAGGGTAAACAGGCCAACATGAGCACAAGAACTCACTTTATTGCCAAGTTAGTTGGTAGTTTGGTGCGTAGTGGTGTAAGATACACAGGCAAAGACAAAAAGATATTAATAATAAAATGAATGAAGGGGCTAGAATGTGAAAATATTGACCAAAGAAATTCAAAAAGTAAAAAAAAAAAATAATATTATCACTTTTGTTATTTTCTATCTTATTTTTCATTTTTTTATTTTTCAATTAGTTTAATTAGATGTTACAACAAATAAAAACAATGCATACAAAACAATGTCAGGTACAAAACCCAGTCTATATGAATATAGTAATAACATAGCCTCCTGGTAAAATACTGATGTTATTGTATTCAATCTTAGTTCACTTTATTTTACTTAAATTGATTGTATTTAACTTTATGTTATTTAAATTGATTTCACTTCATTTAATTCATTCTAATTTGATTATTATTTTTTATTTCATTTTATTTTCCACCACGTGACAGGTAGCGTCGTCCACCCCGATGACGTCACGCGTCGCAGGTTTGCCGGAAGTTGCGTGAACAGCAGGCTGTCACCGGAGTCGCTAGCCGACTGCTGCCCTAAAAACAAGTGAAATTTAAGAATAACACCGTCGCCAAGTGAAAGTCAAACTAACTCCTACGGGAACATGGACGAAGACGTGCTGACTACTCTGAAGCTGTTGATAATTGGCGAAAGTGGAGTCGGGAAGTCCAGGTTCGTCCCTGTTTGTAGCAAGCATTTAGCTAGCCTGTTGTGAGTGTTGATATTCTTGTTATGTAAGTTTATTAGCCGCTGCAACAGCTAGCTGGGAATGTTGTTGTCCTTTCTTCTCTCAGTCCAGGCCTAATACTTACTGCTAACAAGCTGACAATTAGGTGACACATGACGTCACCTTCACATATGAAGCTGTAAAACTTTTCCTTGTGTGTTTTTTTTTACTGATTTGAGATGATGTTGCTCATCTTCAGACAGTTGTCAACATTGAAACTGTACAGTTGTGTTAGTTTCCCTGTAACTTACAGAGGTAGAGAGGCTGTAGTCGACTCACAAAAGCCCTTTGTCCTGTACGCCCTGCTTATTTCCATGTTATCTCTCTTTCCCTGCAGCCTCCTCCTGAGGTTCACAGATGATACTTTTGATCCAGAGCAGTCGGCAACAATAGGTTATACACACATCTATGAATACATATTCACTGATAAATGGAAGGTGTTTTAAATGGATTGTGTAAAGCCGTGTCTCTGTCCCTCTTTCCTCTTCAACATGATTGAACAGGTGTGGATTTCAAAGTAAAGACACTCGCAATCGATGGGAACAGAGCAAAACTGGCCATATGGGTAAGACTGAAGTACTTCAGGCATTGTCTACAGTTTGTTTGTGTTGTCAGGAAAAAACATGATGAACTACAGTGTTTCTCCACAAGATGGCGACATTGCACAGACATAATCACTGAAATAATCTGAAAAACAGGTTAAACCTCTTTTCACGAGGCATAAAGTGGGCCGGTCCTAATGTCCCATGAACACATCATACTCAGCCAGGCCACAACCTGAGCACTAAACACTGTGGCCTGAGGTAAACAAGGCTCACAATGTCTGTACTTCATGACGGTTGATGTTTATTTTTTAAATTAAATAGTTGTATTTATATTATAATATTGTTCTGTCTAATTGGATGAAAACAAGTCAATAAGATCATAAAAAATACTTGTAAACAACTGCATAAAAAACAGATTTTGACTTCCCTGGTCATCTTTAAAAAAAAAAATATTAGAACAGTATGAAGGATGTAGTCTGTAAAGACTCTACAGGTAATGGGCAGTTTCATAGGACAGTCCTGAGGCCTTGCAGCATTATCTGGAGCACATGTGCAAGTCAGTCGGTCTCACTCTATTTACACCTGTTGTTGCATTAGGGGATACTTGTCCATTGTGTTGCAGAAATATCTACTGAAGTTAGCATGCCAGGTCTGTAAACCTCTTTGTGCTAGCGTTGTAAACACCCACACTACTCCAGTAGTCCAGTAAGCTGCACGGCAAACTGAGCTAACAAGGTAACAGTAGCTGCAGTAGTGGATAGATAAACAGAGTACAGTAAGCAGCAGTTTGCAGTTACTTTCGTGGTGCTGCCTGTATTCATGTGTCAGTGAGGGGGCTGTGTTGTATGAGGCACAAGGAGCAGTTAGGGGTTCGGTGGCTTGCCCAAGGGCAACTCGGCAGTGCTCAGGAGGCTAACTGGCACACCAGGGACTGAGCTAATGCTGCCCGATGTGTTGCGTATGAATGCATTTACACCTACCTAAGATCTGAACACAATGCAGACCAGACTTCCTCCAGATGTGGGCCAGCACACCTGATCACATTCTGATCACGCTGCGTTTACACTTTGCATAAATCCAGATAATGTGTCCGGATACAGCTCACAGTGTAACACCAGGTGTAAATGAGATGTGAGGCTTAGTAAGGGGTTATAGTTGGTCTTAAAAGTTAGGTATCATGGAGTCTTTATCTGCTTTTGATCTCCAATGTCTTTACTTTTGCAGGACACAGCTGGACAGGAAAGGTTTCGCACCCTGACACCCAGCTATTACCGCGGTGCACAAGGAGTCATACTTGGTAAACAATGATGCTTAAAAAGCTGCACAACACCTTTAGTACCAGACCTTGAGGCAATATTGTCTCTTCACTTTATTTCCACATGATCCTCCTAAGGTCACAGACATACTGTTTGTCACTTCTTGCTTGTCAGGAAGATGTATCAGTTCATCCCTTTAACTCGTCTTTTCTGCTTGCATGGTTTTGACAGTATATGATGTCACAAAGCGTGACACTTTTACCAAGCTTGAAAACTGGCTGAATGAACTGGAAACCTACACAACACGCAATGACATCGTAAAAATGCTCGTTGGGAACAAAATTGATAAGGTGAGTGTGTAGCTTATGGCAGTTTGACACATAGAATTAATTTCAACAGTTCTCCTCGACAGATCTTGGATTTCTAGTCATTAATGTTCAGGATATTAAGTATAAAGACTCAGTAATGTCTTTAAAGGAGCACTATGTAGTTTTGGGGAAGATATTTTTATCAGAAGAGAAAGATCTTCATATATAATAAACTGAATAAACAAACTGACCTTAACGGACAACACAATTTCATGCTGTTTTACTTTGTTTATATTTGACGGACCCTGCCACCTTTCTAGCTTCAAACAGTGTTCTGGGGACTTTATTTTCCTCTGAGAACAGCTTGTTGATTCACTTACATAAAATTATAGTTATAGTTTTTATTATTAACTCATTGATATTGTAAATATTCAAATTCTGAGTTTGAATTTATTCTCCAAAAACTACATAGTGCCCCTTTTTTAATGTGAACATTGCATATGTTCTACATTCATATTGTACCTCCAACATAATTGAATTTTTTTTTTTTAATAAAGCTGCACCAGAACTGCTCAAAAGTGTTTTACAAAACTCCCCAACTTATGGTGTTGCTAGCCTTGTGTTATACGTGATGATCAAAAAAACGTGTATTCCATATAGATAAAATAACATTGGATGCCCGTTTCTTTTCTCAGGACGACCAGGAGGTGGACAGAAATGAGGGATTGAAATTTGCTCGGAAACACTCTATGCTTTTTATTGGTAAGTCTCCATGTCACAGTCAGATCAGACGTGGTCAGACATGGTCGTTTAAACTAATACAGCCATGAAATGTAACTTACAGCCTTTAAAACATACCGTGCTGTGCTCTAAAGTCAGAACTGTAATTGCGCAGTTGGAAACGAGTCACTCGGAGAGTCGTGCATTTAGTTTGGGCTTGTTGCATTTTTGAGTCTCTGCTGTCAGAGCTGCACTGAAAGATGCGGCCACTCCAGAAGAACTGCATTATGATTAAAATCTAGCGGGCTTTCATTTTATCAGATCCATGTCTACACGTGTTCCTGATTCTCATCCCCAATCTGGGAAATTAGGTTAACGTTTCTGTGGAGTTTCCATTTTAGAACGGCTAAATTAAGGGGTTTTGAAAAGGGCTGGGCAAGAAGATGTCGCTGCGAGGATGTCTTCATCCCGCTGGATGTCTGCTGCTTCCGAAATGAAGTCATTTCATACTTTATCTTCATGTTTGTCAACACATATTTTTAAATCTCTGTCATGAGTTTGATTTTATTATAAAAAGAAAGATGTTCTGCTCTGTTTTGGATTTAAAAGCTGACGTGCACGTTTCTTTGTGAGTGCTCTGCAGTTTTTTTCTTAAGCTCATAAATCTTGGTAACCCTTTTTCCTTTGTACAGAGGCCAGTGCGAAGACCAAAGATGGCGTCCAGTGTGCCTTTGAGGAGCTTGTGGAGAAGATCCTGCAGACGCCGGGGCTTTGGGAGAGTGAAAACCAGGGTCAGAAGCTGCGTCTGGGGGAGCAGGAGCAGGACGGCGGCAGGGCATGCGGAGGATACTGTTCCATACCCTGAGAACTGGACAGAACCAAAAAAAAGCACCATCCTAAAAGGAATGACGACGGACCAGAAACGGAGAGGAAAAGAGAGAAAGAGAGTGAGAAGGAGAGGTGGAACTTTAAAAAAAAAAATAAAAAAAAATAGTTGGAGAAGTTCTGTCGGTCGAGAGGACTTTGCTGTTTGCACACTTCCTTTTCAACCATCACCTGTCACCTCTTTCTTTTTAAAACATGAATGAAAGGAACTTTAAAAAAACAAAAAACAGCCTCTTGTCTATAAGGAAGTATAGCGTTTTAAATTGACATAACCATGCAGAGTGTGTGTCATAGGAGTACATGTCTGGTCTGAATTTATCCTATTGGCAACTGGGATTCTGTTGTGCATTAAGGCATCAGGTTGATAGCGTAGTGCCTATAACATGAACCAATTTGTAGGTTACAGTACAGAGCTTGTCAAATTTTACTCCCCAGTGAATTATTATAATCAATGCAAAAAAAAACTAGTTCCCTTTAAATGTTGGCTTATATGTAGCTGCAGAGTTAAAGTACAAAATGTTCCACTTCATGTGTATTCGAAAGCTTTTATTTTGGGCATAACACGCGAGTTGGATGGAGGGCAGTGGTGGAGGAGACTTGTTATGTTAGCGTTAAGGTTAACGTGCACAAGAACACTGTGAATGTCAAATAAGACTTCACAATCACACTTTTCCCAGTTACTGAGCTCATCTTTGCTGTTAACCTAATCAAGTATTTGTTTGATGGTGATTTCCATCAAAATCTACGTATGTACAGAAGCGCTCAAATAAACGGATGTCCTTTTTTTTTTCTTCTTCTTTTTCCTCGTTCCATGTAAAAATCCAGGATAAGTAATCATCTTTTTGTTTTTTTCTGATTTTCTTCAACCAAACCTGTCCTTTTCCTCGCATGTCTGACCTGGACCATAACTCCCGCCGCTACAAGTCTAAGGTTTACAGTATTTACAGCTCTTGCAATAAAATATACTCTTTTAGTAACTTGAGTCGCTCTGGCAAAATGTCACTTAATCTCAGCTTGACCCCGTAAGCTTGTTTTCTCCCCATTTATTTAGCAGTTCCTGTGTGAAGTTGTAGTCTATATAACGTCCCACTGACTTATCGAAGGCATTTCTCACACATGACGGTATGAGAGCATTCCTAATGTATTTCTGATGTATTGTTGCTTATTTGTTTGAGTTGTTTTCTTCTTGTTTAGAATCATAATGACCTTTCCCTCCCTTTATCCCTGTACTTTTCCCTGTTGCCTTTGCAGTGCACCTATTTAAATCATACTGAGCAATATGTTAACATGATATCTGCCTTAACATTGAATGGCATTTGCTTGGGTTATGGTCCAGTAACGTTTGTATTGTTTCAAACTGAAATAAACCACAGCCTCGAGATGCCGTCGCTCAGGTCTAATCATTTTTTAAGTACCATTTTTGAGCTGCCATTTAGTTTCCATGTAGTGTCGAAGCCCACCTAATCAAAAGCAGGTTTAGGGTGGGATCGGGAGTGAGGTGCTCTTTCCATAATACTTTGTTGATGACGAGCCTGTCGCACATGCAAGACTGAAAACATTCCTTGCACAAAGTATATATAAAAAAATAAAAAAAAGACCAGAACTGGGACATGAGTGGAAAAATCCTGTTAATCATGTCTAGTAGAATAGTCCCCGGAGGACAGATTGTGATTACAAGCTTATGTTTGGTGTTAGGATGTCCCCAGATGGAACAAGATGCTCCCCACAAGTCTCTCTCCTCAGAGTGGCAGAGTACCAGACATTCCCTCGAGGCTTATCGTGTTCTCTGCATTTCCACTAACACAAGTTTTTGGTAGCTGACCCCATACTGAGGTCATGAAATTCCTGAGATCTCATTTAACATCAAAAACAGATGACAGTGGTGTTTATTGTAAAAATGTTTGCCGCTGAGGAGAATACAGAAAAAACAAGATTCTGCTCAGTAATCTCAATGTATTTTGTGAGCAACTTACCTTATTCCTTCATTACAATACATTTCCATTTCTGCATTAATTGACTTGTAGGCCATTTGGTGGCTAGCAGTAGCCTATGTACTATGGATTTAATAAAGTACAACCGAATATAGCGTTGGACATGGAGCCACGTTCATTTCAATGGAAGCTGCTTTATGGTGCACGGAAGCAAAACAGTTTAACCTCCTGGATGTTAAATTAACCGGGTCTTCAGCATAGCTTCTGCCTTGTGGAGTTCGCAGAGCTAGCTTTTGGTTAGCCCTCTGCTTGACTGAATGGGATAAAAGTATTTAATCGTGGGGCCTCTAGACTTTCCAAATATTTGGACCAAATGGCTCAAACTCTGATGGTGAAACAAGTCGCTGTGACGTAGAAGAAAAGGTATCCAGCGTTTTACAGTCGCTTCTTTCTAGCACGTAAATCTGCTATTACAAGGTTTGGCCACTGTCAAATTGGCTGATGTTGCTCCACATGGACCATACACAGTCCATGTGGAGCAACGTTAGCATTTATTTAGTCATATTCATGGTGACCTAACTAAATTAATGCAATGTTTACTTTTCTTTTTCATGAGGAAAAGCTAGCTTCAAAATGCTCTGTGTTTACGAGGTACCGACTTTGTTACAGTTTGGTGCTGAACAAATTTGCCCATTAAGTGTTCCAACCATTTCTCTCAGTTTAAGGTAAAACATGTAACATATAGCCACCTACCCGTGAACAAATAGAGAGGCATCGTATCACCTGAGTTGTGAGGAGCTGCTTAGCTGTAGCTGTCCATGACTATAGCTACTACCTGCCATTAGCTAGTTAGCTCAGTTATCCCGCAGGTATGGCCTTAGTCAGCGAGACCAACTTGAAGCTCTAACCCTAACCGATGAAACGGGATGTGCCAGTGGTAGCTGGTTAGCATGCTTACCTCAGTAGACATCTTTGCAATACAACACATTGACGCCTTTGACCAATCTTCAAGACTGTTAATTCTGTTGATAATGTCAGATAACTTTTTTGAAATTTATAACTACAATTTTGGCCATATTGCACCTTTGAAGTTGCCTGTTTTGGCTCATCAAAATGGTAAAGTTGTGGGCTGAAAAACCGAAGCAATGAGTTAAAAAGCAGAATGGGGTGATAATTCTCTGTTTGTTCATCACTACGAGTCACCCCTTTCACATACTCACAATCAGCTCTTATATTATGAACTTGTCCCCTGTGAGTTTTAGCCTTGTAGCCTACATATTATTCCATGGACTTATGCTGATTTATTGACATGTATTGCACTAAATATCCCAAACTGCTCATGTCCAACTATCACTGCAAATCCTTGATCGATGCATTTCAGAAGAACATCGACCACAGTCTACTCTGCTCGAAGAACTGTCTCGCTGCTCGGTCCAGGATGCCACCCTTCTGCCCATATTACAACCATTTAAAAAGCAATTTGAAAGGATATAACGAAACTGCGAGACCCACAATTGCACACATGAAAAGTACCACTAAGTACAGTTCAGTCAAACATAGCTATGCATTTCCAGCCACTGCAAAGCAGTGATTTAAAGCAAACGACTGGTCAAAACATTTCACATTGGGTTTATTCAAATAGCTGCTGTTAAACTTTAGCATTGGATGATAATCCAGTCTCATGAAGTTAATATAACTTACTGCAACAGATGGCAATAGGAAGACATTAGAAAAACATGGCAAAAACAGTAGAAAATACTCAATTGCGTTAGGTCAGTTTTTCCATTTTACGATGTAAAAATGATTGGAAATGTCAAAATTTATCAGCATTACAAAATAACAGAGGCTGTACATATAATGCAAGGCACTTAAGCATCTGGTATTCCCATATGGAACCATGTGCTTGGACCAGATGCTCATATTAAATGCCTACACGGTGTTTGCCAGGGCCACGTTAACAGTCTGGACCTCAGCGATATGAGAGGACTTCTGGATGATGCGGCTGGTGAGAGTGGGCCCCGCGGTGCAGCTCTGTCTCAGAGCAGCGGTGGGTCCTGTGACACACATCCTGTCTATGATAGTGGTCCTCGTAATCGAGTAGGGCTCTCGGGTGCAGCTCTGCCCTGTGGCAGCGCTGGGCACGATTACGCTGCTCTGGTCTGCCAGGCAGCTCTGTCCTTGGGCCAAGTTGGTCAGAGCCACAGCGGCGTGGATCTCCCTCCAGCCTTGATCGACTCGTCTCGGCTGGCCTCGGCCCTGCTGCTGGTCCCTGTGAATATATTAAAGAAAAACATCTGTTTTTGACGTCAATTACTGGATTTCATTTCACATCTTTCTTTGATTAACCTGGAAAATAAATCCAACCGATTCATTTGCTTGGATATCTCCCCTTAATAGAAAACCTGAATAATATGGATGAATTAAATGTGGCGGTTCAATTTCAAGAACAACCGTCACGGGAGAACATGAAGAGGATTACTTTTCAAACTGAGGAAAGTTGAAAAGTGCAATCAGGTGATCTGATTGCAGATGGAGAAATTAATAATTCAACATACCTATCACATTTAGTTGGAGTATAATCCATTGTATCTGCAAGAGACAAGAAAAAGGGGTCACCTAAACATGACATGAATCAGTTCACTTAACAATCAATAGCAGATTCGGCTTCATGGCCACATGTTAGTGATAGTTAGTATAAATGCATTAGAGTTTTTAGTATGAGTGTTTGAGTACAGGTGGTTTAGTTTGTGCATGTGAGGGTGCTACAAAATTCAAGTGCGTGCGTCTCTGAATATTAGTACATTTCACAGTCACTATTTGTCTTTCTAGATGTGTTTTACAGCGCCAAAAAGCTTTGACTCAGTGAAGTGCACATGTCCGCCTGTGCTCAGCTACTCCGGCCAAGACAAATGCAATGCAGCGTTCCTCTTAAAGCTTTTGAAAGGGGAAAAAAAACAACTGATATCTGTATCGTGTCACGGGGACTGACGCTGTGTTTTCACATTTCCAGCTTTGCTGGCCAGGTGCGTCCCCAAGGGGGGCCAGGGGAGGCTGTGGCCCCCTGATATACTTGCAAGTACCCTGCTCCTACTTGTGAGTTGCATATGTATAATATGCTTCTATTTGTTATTTGGCGTTAGGTATA
>OMLP01028038.1:50171-72824 GCA_900302685.1 Spondyliosoma cantharus
TTATTATATTATTATATTTCATATTATATTATATTATATTTATTATCAGTGAATAAATAATGACAATAAGAAATGCATAGCCAGTCAGCCATTTTTACCATCTGTAAATGTAATTCCCTCTCTGGTGGCCACCCCAAGATTGTCAGTGGCACCTTCTGTCCCCGGGCATGAAAAGATTCCAGGGGTGCCCCTGCTGTTAGCACCTGTAGAGTTGGTCCACTGTGTGCCATCCTTTTCCCAAAAGCTGTCCCTGCACATCTATCTATTTTTGACAAAGGCCTGAGCACTTAATTACATTTTACCAACAGACAGGGGAGTGTCTGATGAGTGAATACCTGAGAACCCCAATCCAGTCTAAGCAAGGACCTGTCTTTATTTCACAAAGCCCTGAATTTAAACTTCAGTGTCTCTGTCTTTTTCAGAGGCATGAGCAGGATAAATAGGACTTTGGAGAAATGTTATATTGCTTGTGCACTTTCAGTTTGCGGTGTGTGCATAAGCGTGCATGATATGTAGAACATATTTTCCATTTTAGTTTTGGAATATTGCCTTTTTTCATTGGAGCAGATAGGAGCTGGTTGACATTTTTCTTCAGAGAGCAATAGACGGGGAAATTAGAGGCCCACTGTGAAACACAGACTTTCAATGCTAACAGCCCGAAACATCCCCGTTTCTGATTTCTTTAGCAGGCTACGGCCAAGAGCAACTACTTATTGATAGTAAATCATTTTGCTGTTTTATGCTTTTTTGCTACTGAACCTCCCAGAGCATTTCTCTCTTTAGCCCTAACATGCTTTGCCAAGAAAGAACTACAGTACCTCTGTTGCATTTATTAGAAAGAAGAAAAAAAAACAATGTTTTACTTCTGGTGATTCTCAAATTTACAACAAGTTTACAGAGCAAAAGTTTACAGAGGTAACGAAGCTGCCGACTGTTTTTTTTTTATTATAACATTGTGCTGCAGTGGTGCAATAACGCTGGCGATGTTAATGTTGTTAACATCGAACATTATTTATTAACAGATGAGGAATAGTTCAATATTTGGGGAAATAGGCATATTAACTTTCTTGCTGAGAGATGAATGGGAACCAGTAATGCTCTACAGAAAATATTAACTGCAGTAAGCAGCCGGTTAGCTTAGCTTAGCATAAACACTGGGGAAACAGCTCCCAGCACCTCTCACTAAACAGGAAATCTGTTTCTTCCATTTACATTGACATTTAGGGCATTTAGCAGACGCTTTTGCCCAAAGCGACAATAAGTGGCTGTGTACCCCTACTTCCTCTCTTTGTGCTGAGCTAAGCTAACATCATCCGGCTCCAGCTTCTAAAATAATGAACAGATACAAGACTTGTATCAATTCTCATCTAACACTCGGCAAGAACGCGTATTCAAATTTGTTGGGACATTTCCATAATTTTGTGTATGCTATGCATGGTATTTAGTTTTCTTCACCATAAATTATGTCACACGTGGGCATAACTGCCTCACAGTGACATAATGTCTCCATGAGTTTAAGTCTTGGATGTTCTCCACTGACCCACGGTCAGTCAACCTACTTGCAGTCATCTCACAGGTGTGTCATTAGGAGCCACGCTGGAAAACAACTGTGTACTAAGAAAACACTGTCACACCTTACTTCCTCAATGCGGATGTGCATTCGTGAACAAGAGACTCCCCTCTCAGCATGCGTGTTTTTATTTGAAAAGAAATGGGTGGAAAACACAGCGAGGCGTTTGTCCAGATATGTTTTTCGGTGCTCTGCGTCCAATAAAGCACGATGCTGGTCACATTTACGGCTCTCCAGCCTTCTTAAGGGAAACATAGAAGTTGATGCGAGTACCATATTACACGGTGTCGCCATCCTCATAGTTCTGCGGGCCGACGGTAAATAGCAACATCACTAACATATACTAACTATTCCATTAGACTTTTACTGCCTGTGGGATTCAGACTGATATGTTTAAAGTGTCGTTATAAGACACCATGTAGTGGGCATCACTTATTAGTCCATCACTTGAGGTTTAGTGACTGTTTTAGTCGTCTCCTGGGCGGAGTATAAACGTGTTAATGGTGTTAGTGCCTGTCATGAATTTGGCAGCTTGACTTTCCACTTCACCTCCACAGACTAGCTGTACTGGGTTGCAAACACCCTTAATGTGACCAGCAGGGATGCATTAAAGGTTTGCACAAACATTTCAACGGCGCTGCTCACACAGTGTGTGATGACATCAAGAACCCCCAAATACTCCAAAAGAAATATGATTTGACGAGAGACTAATAATGTGTTTTGGAATATATTTCAACGTTTTGGGAAATACGCTTATTTGCTGTCTGGCCTGAGAAGATTGATATCACCCGCATGTAGACTTTACGTCAAGCCACTGTTAGACTATCTTAAATTGGCATTGCATAAAGACTGGAAATAGGGGGAAGCGGCTAGCCTGGCTCTGTCCACAGTTAACAAAAAACATGTATAAACTCATATATAAACATGTTATGTTTCATTTGCTTAATCTGTTCAAAATCAGAAGGAAGAAAGTTAGTGCCCCTAGCTTGGAAATAGTCTGCCATAATACAATTTGTCATATTTAGGCTTAAACAAACCCAAATTATCAGGTATGTGTATGTCTTTTATTGTTCTTGTGTCACATTTGATGCATGAACGTGTCAAAAACAGATGGCAGTAGGCTAGCGAGCAGCACGCAGGTCAGTAACAATGTTAGGGTGTTTACTTTTTTTTAACATCTTTTAGCTGAGATTGTCTTTCACACTCAATGTGGACAGACAATGCTTGAGCGCTGGTTGAATGAACACGGGTGGAAGACGATTTAAGCGCCAATGTAGGCAGACGATATACATGCAGGAATGAATGCCAATTGTACTCTTTCCCACTGAAGATAAAAGCCAGATGGTAGTGGGTGTTGTTACCGTTGGGCAGAGGCACGCTACCTGTATACTTCTCTTTCCAGTCTAAATGCTAAGCTTACACAACCGGCTGCTAGCTGTAGCTTCATGGTTAGCGCACAGGCACAAGAGTGGTGTCTATCTCCTCATCTAACTCTCTAAGGTAAGTGAAAATAACTGTATTACCATTGCTTAATGTATTTAAATGCTCAGTAAAATGTTTGTACAATTGTATCATAGTCTCTGAATAATTTAAAGGTGCAATATGTAAGAAATTTAATTGAAAAAAACTTAAATATCAACAGAATTTGATGAAAGACTTTAACATATTGTGTTGCAGAGATCACTCCTGAAGTAAGCATGTTAACCAGTTAGCCCTGGCCCTTCCTTTCTCGTACCACTTCAAGTCCAGGCTGCTGCCAGCATGGCTAGCTGAGCTATCTAGCTAATGGCAACTACAATTAGCAGCACTTAGCGGTTACTCTTGTCATATGTTGTTCCATATTTGTTTGGCGTGTGAATTCAAGAGGTGGCCAACTCTTATGTAATGCACCTTTAAGCAGGACAGTGTAGCTAAACCATTAGATATGTTAACAAATCGTTTATCTGTGCAAGCATGTGAACAGTCTGAATTGTGCTAATTATCGTTAAATTACCAATCTGTAGGGCAATTTGTGGTTAAATTGAGTTTCCTGGATAAAGATTGAGCCCCGTCACAGGCTATGATAATATCCATTCAGTAACCTTTAGACGAGAAGAATTTATTGTTTGCCAGGCGAGTGGGGCCAAAATAATAAAAAAGGAACTTAAAGCATGCCTTGTTTGATTTAAGAAAAAATGCTAAAAAGCATAAACTGTTACAGAAATCTTTTCACAGCTCTTATGATATAATGTAAATTTAGATTGATTTTGAGTCGGAAAGTAACACTAGGGAGCAGCAGCCTGCCAAAGCACACGGGTCGAGGAAGCAAAGCTGCACCCTTAGCACTGATGGGGAGAGCCAAATGGATATTAGTGATCTGGCTCTGCGTTGTCTCACTCACTGAGTGGCAGCTCTGACAGCCGCACTACGAGACGTCTTCGGTGCTTCGCTGACGGACTGCTCCATTTTGTACATTTGGCTGAGGTTCCCACTTCTCACCCTGGGAAGAATAAAGTCTCAGACGTTCTGTAATTGTCCTTGAGACTGGACTGGACATTTCCACCATGGCAAGAAGCTGAAGCGGAACAAATGGCACATTCTAGTATATGGAAATGATATTTGCGGTGTGCAGCGGCAGCCAGCACGAACTCCATCCAATTTCAAAATGAGGGATTTCAGCGTCTGCATGAGTCTTTATTAGTGATGTTTGTAAAGGCTTTGGCTCCCGCACCGTAGCGGATTTGAGGGTTGTCAGTGTGCTGTGCTCCCTATAGGTCTGAGAGGGCACCCAGGTGTCAAACTCCCTCCCAGTTTCGCTGTAACTTTATAATTGAATCTCGCAGAGCTTCTGACTTTCAGTGGAATGCCAGAGATTTATTAATGTCAGGGAGCTCTGAGGAGCCATGTGGAAGTTTCTGTTCAGTCTGTTCTTATTTTACTGTGCACTGCGGTGTGTTAAAACTGAACTGAGGGGAAGCAGGCTAGTTAAAGTGTCATTTTACCTTGCATTCAACATAAATCTGCAATTAACAAGGAAGATGCTTTAATGATTTCTGTGGACAGGGGGTGCTAGCATCTCTTTTCCTCCCAGTCTATCCTCTATGTTGTTTTGATTGCTTAACTTGTCATAATTTCATGCCGTGTTTGCACTATAACAAGCTCTCAATGGTTCAATTCACACATATTTTGGTATTAACGCACAGTTTTCCACCTGACAAAAACTGACATGTCTCACCCATGTGGTAGACGAAGTTGGCCTCAGTTTCGTAGGACGACGCCGGGGAGACGACATCTCTATCGCATTCGTTGGAGCTGAACGACTCAGAGTGGCTCCTCCTCTTGCGGGCCGACGTGACACCATCGGCCTTCGCCGCCATCATGTGCCGCAGGGTGTCATTCAGATAACGATTCAGTAGACTGCTCTTGTACTTGGAAGGAGGCGACGCGCTGTCGTCACTGTTGGCCGAGTCCGCCATGGCGAGGACGCTGCCCTGTTTCTGGAGCACGCTCTTGTGAGAAGATGACCTGCCAAAATCTGATTGGCTGATGGGTGTCTGTAAGGGACACTCTTCATCTGCAGGAAAGAAAACAAAACTTAGACTTGTTCCATTTTAAACCTAACTGGAATGATTCAGCGATCGAATATATAAGATGTTACATAACTTAACCGTGATAACTACTGCAATTTTTAGATTTTAAAGGGGCACTTTGTAGTTTTGGAGAAGAAATTCAAACTCAAAACTTGATATTTACAATATTAATGAAGTAATAATACAAACTCTTTTACACGAAATAAATAGGCTGTTCTCAGAGGAAAATAAGGTCCCCAGAACACTGTTTGAAGCTACAAAGGTGGCAGGGTCCGCCACATATAAACAAAGTGAAACAATATAAATTGTGTTTATACAAGTTTGTTTATTTAGTTTGTTTAGGTATAAAAAAAACAAAAAACAGTCAGTGAAGATTAAAATTTCTTCCCCAAAACTACATAGTGCACCTTTAATTAAGTCTTTTTACTCACATCTGTAATAAGAGAAATAAACTTATAGACTGAAGCCCATACCGTCTGAGTCGGTGTCGTCACTGCACACGCTCAGTCGCTCAGCATTTCCCTGGATGTATTTATTGTACAGTTTGATCCTCAGCGCCCAGCTCAGGTCTGGCTGTCTCACGGTGTTCTTCAGCCTGCGCCGGGCGTTCGCAAACCAGTTTGAGACCTGCACACGTGAACCTTGTTATAGGACCGCATCTGCTTCATTTTAACACACACCCTTCCTTTTATACGCATTTCGAGGTTCAGCTCTCACCTGCACTAGAGTCATATGTGAGCCTAGGGCCAGCAGGACCTTCTCGGTCTTGGTGGGGTAGGGGTTGTCCCGGTGTTTGTACAGCCAATGTTTGAGCGGCCGGGCCATGTCCTGTAGCACCTGTCTCTTGTGGCGAACTTTGACCCCACCCAGACGAGACCTGGAGGAAGCAGAACGTAGATTCACAAAGAGCAACGACAATCCACTCTGTAACAGTTACATTTTACTACCAGTGTTAAGACTCGCAAAAACTATTCAACCATGCATCTAAAGACAGAACAAAAAACATTTCAGCATGACAAAATGTCAGGTTGGATAAGTATCTTCCATTTTAATGAACTCTCAAATAGTGCTTCCTAAGTATAACTACATTCAAGAAGCACTTTGTAGTTTTGGGGAAGAAATTCTTATCAGAAGAGAAAGATCTTCATAGACTGATGTTTTATAACTAAACAAACTAAATAAAAAGAACTCTGTTTTCATGATAAACTGAATAAACAGACTGAGCTGAAAAGACAACACAATTTCATACTGTTTCACTTTGTTTATACGTGGCGGACCCAGCCACATTTCCAACTTCAAACAGTGTTCCGGGGACCTTATTTTCTTCTGAAAACAGCCTGTTTATTCAATTATTGAAAAGAATAATCAAATTTCTGAGTTTGTATTAACACCTCATTCATATTGTAAATATCAAAATGTCAAAAGAAGTTTGATTTTCTTCTCTAAAATACACATTTGAACTCTAATAAAAAAAACAAAAACACAACCACCTGTTTAACTGCCCATCATGCCATTAAAAGTAATTTTTCCAACTCAAGGGCGTACCCATATCTTCTGTACTTGATAGGGGAGTTGTTTTCACTGGCGTCCTGGCATCGCAGCAGGTCTGTGTTTTCACCGTCTGTTAAACTGCTCTGAGGTAAGCCCACGCAGTCCAATCTGCTCCTCTCTGTCTCCGCTCTCCTGCCGTCCTCCAGACGAAGCAGCGTGTCAGACTTCACCACAGCAACTTTGTTCATGGTTAAACACGGAGCACTTTCCCTCAATCAACAGGTGCATCAGCAGACTTCCAGATGTAAATAGAAGTGGCAGGTTCCCATCCTTGATATGCTTGACGTGAGGGAAATGTAAAAAAAGGGGTTAAAAAAGTTTCCCTTGCTCTCTCGCCGCAGCAGTGACTGAGCACACTTGTTGATGACAGACTCTTCTGAGAGGATAATGTATGAAAAGTCAGGGGATGTTGTCTGGTTTAGTCGAGGCTGTGTGAGGAGAGTTCAAATAACCTGCTGCTCGGCTGCCCATTGGCTCTCCCGCCGTCCAATCGCTGCTCCGGAGAGCTGTGTGAGGAAAAAAATAAAAAGCTTGCAGAGCAGCAGCCCCAGTAGCACCTCAGCAGACTGCATGAAAAAATATTGCACATGTAAGAATATCAGCAAATGTGGTCATCGGATTTACTAGCGAGATTCCGTCTGCTGCGACTGCAGCCTGTGCTAAGCAGTTCCACGCGCTATCATATTTTCTACATGAGGCATGCGAATCCCTCGCGGTTTTACCAAAAACCGGGTCAGCAAATAATACATGTTTTAAGAGGGGATTCTGGAAATTTATGGGTGTAATTACACGGTCGCTAATAACCAGCGAAACCGCCAAACTGTGCCTCGTGTTAGGGCAGCGAATCCTGCTGAGCTGAAATGGGTTTCAGTACAAATTGGCTCATAATATATTCAACACAAACACTGGAAAAATGAAACTGATCCTCGCCTATATAATCCTCAACCAGCGTCGCACATGTCGTTGACAGTTCTCTTGAGTCAGGAAGTGTGAGAGCGTGTGCGTCTGAGTGCTGAATTGTGCATCTCTTACAGTCGGTGTTCAGTGAATCCAACCGTTTTGCTCAGATTCGTCTGTTTGTCTCCAACATGGTGCATGAACAATTATGAAAAACTGGGTCCGACTGAAGCTCAGCAGCGTCATTAGTGTGACTATATTAGAACATGCAGGCACCGGGCCCAGTATTCGAAGCCTCTGTGGTTCGGCTGTAGTTGTCAACCACGTATGTTTTTCCTCTTGACATCCAAACACTCTTACATAAGACTGTTTGGATCTACAATAATGACTTTGCCATGCACATCCAGAACTTAATCATCTTTAAGCAAACATGTGATAAAGATGCAGCAACTGATGAAGCCTCTGAAGGCTACGGTAGCACTTGTTCAACCGTTTAACATATTAGAGGACCCCATAACTCTCATCCCTGCTCATAATTCAGGAGCATCAGTGAGGAGGTAGAGTTTCGATGGTTTCAGAGCTGAAAAACACATGGAGCAGAAGCATCCCCGTTAGGTGCTGTAAATTCCTTGCTCACATTCCTCGGCCGTGGTCAGAGAATGCTACATGCTATCACACACCATTGACTCCTGTCCCTCTGTGATGTGTTCACCGACTTGACTGTTGATATTAGCTGGGAACACACCCACGTTCAGCAGCCAGGAGACCTGTAAAAAACACAGTGGAAGGACATATATCTCTTTTTTGTTTGGATAGTTTGGCGCTCGTGTGTGTGTTAGTGTTTGTGTGTGTGTGTGTGTGTGTGTCTCCCAGGTTCACAAACTGCAGGCCTATCCAAGGGACCAGGCATTTGGCAAAATCTGGGCTGGGGAACTTGATTGTGTACTCAAATATCTTGAAGAAGTATTATTTCTTTAACAATTTAGTAGATTCAAATGGAAGATTATTCATAATACTTATATAAGACTTACATAAGACTTTTGCGGAAGTTAGTTGCTTCAAAGTTGCACTATTCAATATTCAATCAAATCGTTGTAACGGGAGAGAATTATCCACAACTCTCCCATCGGCTCCAGGAAGCGTTTTATTGTCTTTCAGCTCATTGTTTTGGTTTTATGGCCTCGAACAGAACTGTTTTGGTTCACTACAGCTACAGCTTCAGAGGTGAAGCCCCATTCATTCCTGTGAAAGCTGCTCGGTGGCACATGAAGCCAAAAAAGCTCGACCTCCTGGCTTTAACATCACCAGGATCGCCGCTCTGTGTGCCATTAGAGACTTCTGCAGACCACGCCAGCTAACCTTTGGTTTAGCACCCAGCTAACTTGAATAGAGATACAGTGACACTGTTTGGCCACTACAAACTTTGACTTCATAGCCGAGCGCTCTTCCTGGGGGCTTGGTAAGAACTTTCTCTATACTACTTAACACCACACAGCTAACTAACAAAGCTAGCAACCAGCTAGTTCAACATTTAGTAATTAAGGAACCAGCTAGTTGGGGCAGGAGTTGACAAAACAGAGCTAAAAGAAGACTAAATATTGGAATAACTGTACATTTATCAGGTGGTATGAAACACAACTCCTCATGAATGGTAATGCTGCACCATGTTAGCTGGACGTGAAAATAGGCAACTGCGAGAGGCAATCTGTCTGTGTTGTTGTTGTCAATAAAGCTTCATCAGATTGAAAGGAGCCTGTTAATCAGATAGTCAGATTGGGGTATGTCCATTCTGTTAGCAGGCAACAGATTAGCTGAGTTGTTAATCCGACTGTGCTGCAGTTCACTGTAATCACTTTACAAGGTGATCAAATATCAGTAGCTAATTAGACTGCTCGCTATCCGGTTAGCTGAGTTAACTAGTTTACAGTTAGCAGCAGTTAGCGATTACTCAGGTAGATATTTGTTTGGAGTATTAATTCAACAAAATCTGACATATTAAACTTATATTAGCAAACAAAACCTTTTGGTTGTAACCAGACCAAAGCTGCAGCTACAAAACCCTCAACTGTAAATCAGCACTGAAGTGTTATTGCTTATTAATTATACGTATTTGAAAGAGGAATATTGTTATTTCTGACTTTTATGTTTTCCATTAATCAGAAAATAGGAATTTACAGTCAACAAACCAAAAGCCCTTTCCCTTTCCTGCTTTAGGTTGTCATAATCCACCCCCATATCCTTTCAGCATGTGCTGTGCTGTGTTGGTTGTTTAAAAGTTATGGACACCTCATGCAAGGATGAAGATATTGTTTAACACCAGTCGTATTTATTTTCACTTCCTTCCAATAGACGGTTAACATGATTGAGCCAAATTATCCGCGACCAATTGACATCATACTTCTGTGTAATGTTTGAAGTGGGCGCTGTAGCGAACATAAAACGGTAGGTTTTCATTGGATCGCTCCGGTGTCTTAAATGACATCGTTATGATCTCAGAGGGTGCCTGCAGATTCTCAGTGGTGTGGTGAAATTATACTGCCATGCTTTTTGCTGAGGCCTGGCAGAAGTGTGACTGTTGTCCTGACAGTCTGTGTGTTTTGGTGGATTGGGAGACATGTAAACACGCCGACGAGTACATCGCCACTCATCCATTTGTGTTAGTGCCTTCTCTGAGTCTGACAAACACCGGGCCTGCCAAAGTCAAAGAAATGCCATGCTCCTTATCCCTGCAGCCTAATCCGCCATGTAAAGCCTCACCGTGCTTTTACAGTAAGCTTTTATGTGCGGTCGTAACTATTTTTTCTCCGTATGTCTGCGAAGGCCCGGGTCCCTTGAAAGCCATTACCGTCTCCCCACATCATGCAGCTCCCTCTTCCTCCCAAACACGACATGATAGACACATTAACGCTCCTTCACACCCAATTGAGCACAGCGTCCAAGAAGAGGAAGGAAACACCATGAATGTAGAGGAATGCAGCCATTAAAAAGAAGTAGATTAAGCAGCCTGAGCGAAGGAGAACAGTAGAGTGTGCACCCGACGGCTGTGACACTCAAATGTGAGTATTTGTTAATGGAGTGAGTCGGTAAGGGTGAGTCTCCGCATATTGTCTCACCTTGTCAGACATCTTCACAATTAATGGTCCATAATGGAGTTAATTCTGAGCATAGGGTGCTTAAATGTGCATATAATTTCTGCTGCTCAATCAAAGCAGTGAAAACAAAAGATGGACTTTGATGATGTTGTGAATCAACGTCAATCAATCAACGTGGGATCGTGGGAGTTATCGAACAATCGCCTTGGTCAATGAAATCCGATGTGACTCAGGGAGAAATGTTCACAGGTGAGGTCATGTGTTCAAGTTTGACCTTGAATAGAATTACAGATTTTTCTCTGGGTTTCAACTTTGTTGGAAACATTCAGGTTAAAGGAGCATTATGCAAAGTTCAATACATTGAAAAATAAACATTAAGGAAATGAGAACGTTAAGTAGAAGTAATCAGCTAGCCCCCTGTCTCTTTCCTCCAAGCAGTCCAAAGCTCCTGTGCTAGTCTTGTTAACATCAACGCTTACTGTACCTGGTAGCCTGGCTAGCTGCATGTATAACTAAGCTAGCAAGCTAACAGTAGCTACCCTCATGGATGTAGCCTATAGAAATAATACAGTTAGGAGCAGTTAGCAGTTGTTCTGGTGATATGCTGTTCCTTTTTGTTCAATTCAAGGTTGCCAATTCTTACATGCTGCGCCTTTAATGTAAGTGCACAACCCAACAAAATATATAACAAAGGTCTTGTTTTTTGTAGACAATTTAATGCAGAAATGTTACAAATCATATCTTCAAAATAAGTCTTATAAATACTGACAACTAAGTTTCTACAGGCAATATTCTTCACTGAAACACACGTACTGGTTAAAGCATCTATAGTCCTCATCTACAATACGTACATAATTCTGGTACTTGCATGTGTAAAACAGGTTTTCCTTGTCCTTCATCGATGGTCTAATTGACTGTCATCTTGTTTGTGTCCCGATTTTGTAGAGCATGTTGTTGGCAAAGTGTCTCCCTGACTGCTACTAATAATATTTCTCTGGTGTGCATTACAGTTAATTGAAGTGCAGCAGCTGTCAGAATAATTACATGCTGATGTTTGCGACTTGGCAGGGAAGGATTACACTCGGCCACAAGCTCTGGAGAATTTCCTCTTTTTTCCCCTCTTCTTCTTCTTCTTCTCCTCGTCCGTCTGAGCCGACGTTATTTCAGCCAAATGCCAACAGAAAAACTGGCTCTGAGACAGATGGAGGGAGAGAGAGGGAGGGCTGGATTCTGTTTGCCTAATGAGAGACACGCTGAGGGACATGATGGAAAACTGCTGCAGTCACAGGAGTTGTTTACACATCAAGGAAATATCCAAACTATGACAACAATTCTAACTTCATAGTCTACAGATAATCAGGAATTGTTTTTCTTTTTTTTTTAAATGTTCTTCTTCAAAGTTCAAATCCAGCTATCCAAGAGGCCACAGCTTCTCCGAGCTATCGTTGGGGAGGAGCGCATCCACTCCGTGGGAAGCCACTGGACTTCTGCCTGCTCAACCCTCTCGAGGTCTGCCTTCAGCTCTCTGAACGCCACCGCGATATCGCCATTGACGATCACCTTTTCGAACAAGTGACCGCACTGGCTCTCCATGTCGTCAGCCAAGCTGATCATGTCCTCAAAATCCTCCTCCTGTGACAACAGATCACCAGAGCATCACAAAATGTATTAACATGTGCGTCCTTTGAGTGGCCATCAAGGAAAAAGATAAAATAAATATGCACAGCAAAGGAGCACTAAAACATACAGTAACAGCAATTAATGATCAACGATGATCTCACTGTTAGAACTTTTGACGGAATGTTAACGGACATGCTGAAACATGGCCATGTGTTGAGAAAGAAAACATCCTCTGGGAAGTTGTTTTACAATAAACTGCACATACTGTAACGTAACAAGAAGTGGAACGGATCCACATGACCATTCAGCTATACAGACCAAGGCGTAACACGTCGTTACATGCTGAGAGTAAAGGATAAGAGGCCTTTTCACACCAGCTGTACGGTGAGGTGAAGGCACAGTCCTGTGAGATATGCCTGAACTGTCTGAGGGCTGCGGCGCCTGGCACTGGGCTGTAACACAGGTGTGTGACCTCGTGGGTTTAACAAGGGCAACATGGGCAGCCGGGGTCAAACTGTGAGTTAGAAGCCAGATGGGGATTATAAAAGTTACTGTCATCTTTTTGTCACGTCTAAAACATAACTACCATCAAACATTGACAGTTTTGCTTAAATATCTTCCAGAACAACATCAAATAAGAAGCCTCCCCTCATTGAGTCAGTCAATTCATCACACATACATATAAGATGTAGGCCTTCATCTCCTGGACAAAATGTTCTCACCTGTACGCCACCCACCAAGCAGCCTTGTAACTCCCCCCCGTCTCTTAAACGTCTCTTAAATGCTCGCCACAGGGTCTACCATGTGTAAGCAGGGTGCTCGCATGAGTAAGGGAGTTCAGGCGTGTGCACGTCTGTGGCGTTTGGGTGGATGTTCGACCTCGCGCCGCCCTCCTTGTTACAAGACATGGAACAAGCACCTGACCTCACACATGCACCTGATGTGTCATAGTTTCTCTCACCGAAAAGACCCTGACTGAGCTCTTGTCCTCCTCCCCGCAGATGAACTTAGCTCTCCGCCTGGTGAGGCGCAGCTCCTCGATACGTGGGGGCTTCACAAACACCACGTATGGTTTGTATTCACATGTGTACACATGCTTTATTTTCTGCAGTGACGGACAGACAGGAAAGACAGAGCTTAAATGAAGGCAGAAGTCAATATTTGTATTATTATAAGTTGTCTAAACAATGAAGAAACCCTATTTTAGAAGATTGGCCCCTAGAGACCAATGCATGGTTTGAATCTACTAGCATTAAACTTGAAAGCGGTCCTGAACTTCAATTTTGGAACACACTGCGGTTGCTCTGTGTAGAGGATTGGTAATACTGATGATTTAAATAGCATTATTGGTTCAGGCCCTGTCCACACGCACACTTGAACAAAGTTTTGTTGTGCGTTTTGGCCTTTCGTACTCATGTAAATGATGTTTTAGGTCAGTGAAAATATACCTTTTGGCAAAACCTCTTCAGGGGTGAAGATGATCACAAACTAAGTCGTTTGAAACAGAGATTCTTGTAACAATGATGAACACACCCGCGTTTGCTTTCTGACTGTCTCTCATCAGTGTATGAAGCATCAATGGCAAATGTGAACCGGGTAATGTTGTAGTACTCAAGATCAGTCTGGGTCTCTTTTGAAGGCCTCAGTCTCATCTCCTACTTGACCATCTTTTTACTCGGTCTTGTCTTGGTCTCTGACACAGAGGACCATGACACCAGATTATGTAGTTGTTTGATACCTTCTGTACTTAACGACAGTTTCTATGTGACAAGTCCAGAGTGACTGAGAAAACCTGATGCTAGCACAAAACTTTTTGTGTTATGTTGATGGTAAAACATGGAAAAGGAGTGTTGAATAAAAATGGTGATGTTGATTTCAGCTTTTTGTATTAGATTGCTCTACGATGATTTTTGATTATTTTTGGTTGATTATGTGATGGTTACATTGGCGAACGACCTGTTTATTCTCCTGGCCTCTACTTCCATAGGCGGGTATGTGTGAGTCTTTGTTGGCAGTCTCCAGTGCCTCAGGTATGGACAGCTTGTTGTACTTTTCAGGTAGCCCTTTTCTTCGACAAACCTTCCTGCAGCTCTGATAACTGGCTAACTTCTCTTCGTGTTGCCTTGATTTTCGCCTCTAGCCTCCTTCACCATGGAGGATCCTGTTTCTTGTGGCAACTGTTGTTAATTTTGTAGCCAAGCATCTCAAGGATGACTGTTGCTGTGGTGTGTATCAGCCTGTTGATTTCGGTTATGGATTCAGTAGGTTTGTTGCATTAACATCCTCGAGCAGAATTTCAGAGGGTACTTGAGATTTACTTAGCCGTGGTAGTCGGTGACAGGCATTGATAATACAGTGGTGAAAAGAAAGACAAAAATGGTTGCTGGCAATGTTTTCAACACCTTTTCAGGTGTATTAAAATGGACAGAGATTATTTCCGAAAGGTTAATATCTGACTACCTACTACTTACTACTACACAGCACCACTGACGTGAGGGTGAAGACTGCCAACTTTCACGACCTTAACGCAAAGAGATTAACACATGTGGATGGTGAGGTGACATTAGACAGGCACCCTAATAAACTGTTAGCATCCCTCAATGTCTTCTCACCATGCAAACACTGCCTTTCGGAGTTCGATGGCCAGGAGGGAAGCACCGCTGCCAGGAACTCAACAATGTAGTGGTGACACAACGGCCACTGGAAACTTTGTTTGTGTTATTTAAACATCAACAAGTCATATAATGAAAATATTTTCTTATCTGGAAAGGTAACATTTTTTGTGTTTGTTTAAAGCACCAACTTTAGCCCAAAATAATATCTTTTGGTATCATAATACTTACCCCAGGGTGCACATCCAGGAGGCACACCTTGCCCTCAGCCATCACTCTGTTCACAGAGTCTAGACTTGTTCCATAGTAATGTCCATTGTATCTTCCATATTCTATAAACCTAGAAAGAGGGGAAGACACAGACAGGAAAGATGGTATAAAATGGTAATCAGACTGCAGTAGAAACAGTGGACTTCACCCTCATGAAAGGGGAGAGGAAAAAGCGAGGGAAAACACAAGTGGGACTATTTTTAACACCATGGGAAAGGAAACCGCAAGAGCACACCTATGGTTGAGAATGTCCTCTTCAAACATGGGAACTGATACAAAATGATAATCCACCCCTTCTTTCTCCTGCCTCCTCTTCTCGCGTGTGGTGTCTGAAAGAGAGCAAGACGGGAGGCCGACGACAGCTTTTAAAAGATGAGAAGAAACCATTGTGTGTGCAGGAGGTAAAGGTGACACTTGAAGCCGTCCGTCTTACGCGGTACGGTGACGCCGTAGTGGTCAGGGTCGGATAGCAGGAGCCTCCTCTTCAGTTCATTAACGCCAACGCCGTCGGGCCCTGGAGACAAAGATCAAACTGTGAAATGTGCTCCGTACGTGGGTATCCATTCCCAACATCACTAATGTTTTCTCTTCACGACAACATCAAACAGGCGCAGCAATCTGGCGACACATCTGTCTTTATCATCAAGAGAGGGAGAAAGGGAGTGAGTGAGAGAGTCAGACAGACAGACAGAGCTCTGATTTCATACTGATTTCAGTCTGATTCTCCGACCGGCCTCACTCTTCCTCTCCTATGTTAAACGCTTGCATACCCTCTGGTAAATCCATAGCGTCCCATCTAAATGTGACATCTGCAAAGTCACACAGTATCAGTGTCATTATAGTGTAGGATGCACAGGATGATACGCACACACACACACACACACACACACACACACACACACACACACACACACACATCACACGCCACAGCATCTGGGATTTTCTCCTAAAGTAGGTCTGTGCAGCCCCAGATTGCATCAGCCTCTAATGGAGCGCCGTCTGAAAGTAGGATTCCTGACATACCTGCCTTTTCCATCACAGCGTTGCATGAGCTCGATACATTACAAAATATCAAGTTTATAGACTGTGCTCTCTTACACTGCTGATGTCTTTCACAGCTGCGCGACAGAGCGAACTGGAGAGGAGCATCATCGGGGCTCTGTGGATACTTTCTCCTGACCTTTTTTTTTTTTTCAGGAGGCACACGATCTGTAGGGCTTTACAGCGGCTGGCAGTGACTTTCACCAACGGTCCCGGGGCATAACGGCCTATTGTTTCCTTCAAAGTGCGTGTGCCATGCAACAAAAAAAAAAAAGGAAATATTTTCAACCTGGTCGGACATTATCCAGCTGGTCCTGTTTTAGCAATCCAGGTTTTGGTTTTCCTGCCCATAACTCTCATTGCCAATAAGAATATATTCTTAATGATGACCTCCGGTCAATGAAGAGCCTTCAGAGCAGACAGTAAAACGTAATCCAGAGTCGGGTTTAGCTCCAACTCAATTATAGAGGTCTAAATCTAAATCCAAGCTGTCTTAACTGTTCTCGTCTGATGATGGAGCACTTGGCTGACATTATGAGGGATCTTATTCGCAATCCACTCATCCCTTTCTCTCCATTCGTCGATCGTTTATCTCCTCTCTATCTGGTTTTGCTTTTGCACCTTCATTGTGTGTTTCTCCCCGCTCTGCCTTCCACCCGTGATTTTCCCTTCCCCTCGTCCTCTGTCTCTCCTCTTCTTTCCCCGGTCACAGATGACCTACAGTTGTATCGTAATATGACATTAAAAAGACCCGCAGCAGGGCTCAGCGTACGATTCCCCGGGGAGAGATATAGCTCAAAAAGTACATAGAGCAGGCCTGCAGGATTGGCAGGGAAGTGGATCTGGGGTGGGCCACAAGGTAACTTAAGAGAACACAATATATTCTGACTTGGAGTTTTCTGACAGTGTTTACGCGGTTCTGATGGGAAAGGATTGTTCTTGCACTCAAGAGCAGGGAACATAAATCTTCATCAATGCATTACGTTTTCTTTTGATCAACAACAGCTTCAGGAATATTGTCCTTTTAGTGAATGGGATCACGCTATTTGGATTTTTTATTATTAGTTTTTGGAAAAAAAAGAAAAAAAAGCCAGTGGGATAATATAAAACAGAACACGACTGACCACAACGTGCACTACTGAGCATATTACCGCAGTAACTCCCACGTTATAAGATCAAGGTTATAAGCATGTCATGCATACAGTTTACCACTGCATTGTGCTTTCAAAACAAACGTTCTCCACACGATGGGAAGCTGCTTCTTTATTAAGCTTATACCTACCAACCAGAACGACCAGGCGGTGTCTCTCCTCGGGGTCTCTGTGGTAGGGGATCACCTCTATGTAGGTAGGGGGATGGATTGGGCCGTGTACCCCCGTGCTCCACCTCCTGCGCCGCGCCGCTTCTCTGGCCCGACTGCTCTTTCTTCCGAGTCGGAAACTCCTTCTTAAACCAGCTGGATAAAAGAGACACAAGATGGACTTCAGACCTCCCAGGTGTATTACTAAAAAGGTCACAAGAAGATATACTCTTTACGACAGTCGTAAAAACTGCATTAATTGATTTTTTGGGCCACTAAAATGCTGCACAACACATCATCTGGCATATTGTCAGCTTATAAAGTTGGTAAGGCGAATGTGTTTGGGAACAATCCACTACCAATTTCGACATCCAGCAGATGCAGAGCGACATTAGCATTCACTTAGAGTCACATGTCTGGCCACCTGGTGAATGTAAGTCTACTATGAACCCTGCTTTTATCTTTTTTTTTTTTTTCCTGCACTGATTTCTGAGGGAAACAAATGGCTCTTTAGCTGCTAATTGCTCTGCTAAGCTCGCCAGAAGTGGCTATGACCTAATTTCCCCTCGGGGATTAATAAAGCTATCTATCTATCTATCTATCTATCTACATTTGTGCTATCTGATGATTGTGAAGCAATAAGCACCAGAGATACCCAGATGATAACGTGGACCATGACAGAAGAGAGAGCTACAGTTTGAAAGCACATCGCACTGTAAGAAAAAAAACATCAGCCCTGCCACCCAAACTCCTACACAGCCATGAACAGCACGAATCACATTCAAGACACGGCAACTCTGTCTGTAACGCATCGCTTGTAGGCCGTCTGACAGCCAGCGTCTGCCATGCGACTGTGGTCTGGCCTGGCTTGGCAGACCCACTCTCCTTCATGATGTTAACTGCTGCTAAGTGATGGAGCGCTGCCAGGCTTTCTTTGACGTCAGCTGTAATTTCACTTTGTAAGCATATCCGTCCATTTCCACTCCGGGCTTCATTCTGAGAAACACGGCACTATGGGAAGAGATTTTTGACTTTTGTTTATGTGGAATTTAAACTGATGATTTCACTCAGAAATGTGAAAGGTGATACATACTGTGTTTAAAACCAGTATTATTCAGCCAATGAGAATTCTTAGTTCCGACAATGGAATAAGGTCGAGAGGAAAACATTATGCAATTGTCAATCTTAACTAATTCTGGCAGCGGAATTCTCATCTGTTACTGAAAATGCTCTCAGCCGTAAAATCTTGCTTCTTTTTTGGAAATGCTGCAAGACGTTTCTGCCTCACTTGACAGTAAGTAAGGGTGAGAGGAGAGATAAGACTGAGAGGAGAGCGATGACATGCAGCACATGTAAAATGGGCCATAATGTCAAGATTATATGATATGAGCCACAACCTGCAGTTCTTATCTTAGTCCTCCATACATGTGACCATTCAGGGCTCCTACCATTATCATTAAGCGAAACAGCTCAACATATTGAGTATTACAATTATTAGCATTTTTGCCAAGAGTGAGATGAGAAAATGATACCATGTACCATATCTGTTCATTAAAGTATTGATGAAACAGGAGTTAGCAGCCGATCGCACCGAGAGGTGTCACTACAAATAAGAAGCCAGCAAAATCATCATTGAGCTCCTCGCTTGCTCAGCGTGTCACGTTTTTCTTGCGTTTTTTTACATTTTTTCAACTTTTCAATGAAAAGTGTGGACGCACACTGCAAGTCAGTGTCACGCGTAGCCCAGACAACCGCCGCACCACGCTCAACAGGCACACCCGATGCACTTTCCAAGGCGTTTTTGAGGCTGAAGCACCTGGAGCAACAGGACTCGGTGTGATCGATGCCTTCAAGTGTCTTTACCTTCAGTAAATTTTTACAACCTTATTTACTAGCCACTAACATCATAGCCAGATAGCGAAAGGCTCATCATTCTGACCTAAGGTGACGGTCAAGTTTGGCTATATAAATGGTCGCGGTTAGCTTGTCGCTAGTTTATAAAAACTTGGAGTTCAATATGCGTCATCAAAACAGGAAGAGAAAAAGACATTAGTAATTTAACTATAAGAGAGAACTAAACATTTAACACAAAGGACTACAACTTGAACTGGTCATCTAAGCATAAAGACTGGGAAGCAGGTAAACCAGCCAGCAGGTGGCTTAAAATAATGTTCATCAGTGCTTTTATAGACAAACTCATCATAGACATCATAAGACAAATATTTTTTTGGTGCCATTTGAATTTATACCATGAATGACACATGTGATGTCTGTCAATTCAAAATACTTAATTTTCAACTTGAGAAGATCGCAGTTTGTTCAATCAAGTATAACACCGTAAAAGTACATATATGAAAGACAATGCATCCCACAGCTGCGTAATTGACGTCTCATTTAATGCTCACTAAAACCCATAACTTAAACCATGTACAGTAGTGTCTGTCCCGCATGTTAGCTGACTCTGCAGCTGTCAGTATAACCAGAGTTGTTGTACAGGTGGTGGCCATGTTGGTGTTGGTTATATTGAGGGAGACGATCACCAAATGGTTTTACTAAATTTCTAAATTTACTCTGGTATTTTACTATCTTTACAACAAACTGTGACTTTCTTAAAAATTATATTTTAAATTGGGCAACTTCACATGTATAATTCATGGCACAACGTATGTGTGAAAAGAGCAAGTAGGGTTTCTTGGGAACTGTGTGCTCCCCCCTCTTTCCACTCTTAATGCTAAGCTAACTGGCTGCTGCTTTTAGCTTCATATTCAACAGACGGATATGAGAGTAGTATCAATCTTCTTGTTGAGAAAATAAGGGAGATGGGAGAAAAGCATTTCCCACAGTGTCAAATTATTACTTATGAGCAGCCGGATAACCATTAAAAATCAAAAAACAAAAAATCAGTTTGCAAAAGAACCCTGTTAGGACACAAGCTGTTGGTCTGTTTTTCTCTTCTTCTTCATGCCTTCACTTGTGCATCTACACATAGCGCTCAACTATTTCCCCTCTCCCTCACTCACTCTCTCCTCTGATTACCCTGCATGAAGTCATTGGGTCGTGCGGCATCAATAAGGGTTTACATGCCAGACAGAGAGGAAACAGAGTCTGAACCACGTCCTCAGGTGGAACCTGGCCTGCAGTAAGATGAACTACGGATTATTAAATGCACGTGACTCTGAGAATTGATACAATGCAACGCCTCTAATTACCTCGCCTTGTACAAACGTGAGGAGCCTTTCTACAATCAGCCTAAAGTGCGTGCCTCCACATGAACATCCTGCACGGCTCGTATGCACACACATTATATCAAGCACATCGTATCCAATCCACGAGATCAAGACAAATGGGATAAATGGGAAGGCTGAAAACCACATTTGCTGTTCCAGTCGTCGCCCACAAATCTCCAAACCGCAAAACTACATCATCACATGAACCGGTTTGTACTGAAAATATAACCAGGGTCTCCTGTTGTTGCTCGTTTTTCCTCCGTCTATTTTTATTGCTAAGTCTGAAGAGGTGGCGAAAGTCCTTTTACTCAAGTTGTACTCGAGATCATATTTGTACACACTCCATTCTTCCATTAGACTTCAGAAGATAATGTACTTTTTACTATATTTATCTGATACCAAATACAAATTCAGATTAATCACAAGAAATGCTGTTTAATCAACAGTCTCTTTTCCTTAAAAACGTTATTAGGGTTGTTTATCAATAGTTTTAAAATCTTTTTTCAGGTCTGTGATGTTTTTTTTATGTATTGTAAGAATTCTGACGGTTGGTTCTAGTGAAGTTTTTTAGCCAATTGTATAACACCGCTGGTATCACATAGTATCTGTGTTTCGTCAGCATCAACACTCTCCGTAGTTGACAGTCTGGCTGAGCTCTACAGTATATGCCCAGCATACTGTACTGCGCTAATGTTAGCTACTTAGTGTTAGCAATGTTAACATTAGCTAGCCTTAGCAACATTAATGTTTGCTAGCAGTTTTGTAGTGGCCAAAACGTGTAATAATATCGTCACGTGATGTACAATGGCTCAAAAGTACTTTTTCCCATAAGCTAACGTTGTCAAAGAAGGGGCTGTAAAACTGTAGATAAGATTTTTGGGGGTGTCACAACCCCCACAAAAATGATTCAAAGTTAGCTGATTCTGTAGGCAGGAGCCTCTGGTGCGCTCGCTCTCTGGGCCCCACAACACTGAAGATCTGGGTATGTTTATTGCTGGGAAGTCGAGCCATTTTGGCTTCATGCGCCACTGAGCAGCTTTCATAGGAATGAATGTGGCTCCATATCCATGTGCCATGTTTTAATGTAACTTCCTTGGGCTGAAGATTCGAACAACAGCAGTATTTTGATGCGAATGCAAAGGAAGGTGGGAGATGGAACGCCACATTTATAGTGGCTGAATGCTATCTATAATACCTTTAAGTAAAATTTTAAATGCATAAACTTTACTAATAACATATGTGTATGTTTTTGGTATTGTTACTTTGACTTAAAGTCTGTGTAAAGCAAATTCAGCAATTTTCTTCTAAACACATTAAATAGGTCATAAATGTATTTCCTTAAAACATGTAAAAAGCAATTCAACCATTTAGAATTTAATTGTGGAGCTAGGCTTCAAAATTTCTGTGTTCAGGATTTAATGGGCGGGTCAGAAATCTTAGCCGCGTTACGAAACGGAGCCATCATTAGCATTAGCTTCGGTGGTTTTCCTGCTTGCTCTCCAGTCTTGGATAGTTTGCAGCTAGCTAACCAGTCAACCAGTCAGCTAACCAGTCATGTCTCCTCCTCCTAGCTTAATAAAGTTTCCTACAGAGGACAACGTAAGGAAACAGTGGATCGATTTTGTCAAGAGGAGCTACTGTGGAGAGTTCAAAATCACCACCAACACCGTCTCTGCAGTGTCCACTTTACCCCTGATAGTTACAACCGGGCGAAGTCTAGATTTCTGAAAAGTCCGTTGACGCTGGTCAGTGGGGCCGAACCGACCCTCTCCATCCCCGGCTTGCATCCTCCCGTCCCGCCGACAGCAGGTGCCACCATTACGGCCACCGGCATTACGTGCCGCCACCGACCCTCTCCGTCCCGCCGACAGCGGGTGCCACCATCACGGCCACTGGCATTGTGC
>OMLP01028040.1:0-14092 GCA_900302685.1 Spondyliosoma cantharus
CAACGCTCCTAGTTCCAGCAGGCAGTGTCGCCAATCCACACTAGACAAGATGACAGGGCTCAGAGCCAAAATGACTGTCCACGATTGACAAATTAACAAACGCACTGGCGAAGTGGATTCTCGGTGGTACATTCTGGAATGTACTGTGCTAAGAGCTGTTTTTTTATTTTAATAAACAAAAACAAATGTTGTTAAGACAGAAAGTTTACAAAAAGTCCTGAAAAAGCTTGAATATAACTTGAATTTAAGTTTGTGCCTTGTGAACAATGCAATCATAATATTCTTTATTCATATTGCACTTAATGTTAACACTCAGTGATGAAAATAACACAATGTTGTTGTTTAAGCTCATTTATGTGTCTATTCATTGATTCAGTCATATACCAAAATCCATTTGAATTGAATAATGTTCTTCTCCTCGTGTCAAATATTGATATGCGATTAATTGAGATTAATTAATTACAAAGCCTCTAATTAATTAGATTAATTTTTTTAATCGAGTCCCACCACTAGTTTATTCATTAATTTAAAAAAAAAATGTATACACAACATTAGCTATACTTAAAGAGGGGAAATATGGAAACATGAATATATACGCTAAAATATTACTGAATGAATAATAATTAATATTTAGTCGTAATTAAGTCATTTTGGTTGTTTACCAAATATCAAAATGGGTAGATGTAGTCTGCCCACAGTAATCCGCCTGTCTTGTCAAAGTCCATTGTTACCAATTGTCCATTGTCCATTGTTTTTTTTTTTATTATTAACTATTTAATAATCTAATCTTTTATAATAAAAGAAAAAAAAAAAGCCAAAACAATGTAGAGGGTATTTAGACAAAACTATTTCACTGAGTAACATCTATGTTTCCAGGTCAGGTGTCTTGCTTTCATGTGTATAGAGTTTATGTGTCATCTTACAATTCAAACAAGTGATTCAAAGTGCTTAATTGTCCCTACCATGTCACGGTATGTATGTATGTTTTTCTTCCTTATTTAAAAAGATTTAGTAAAGCTAAAGCACCTTATATTTACACCTTTCACTGGGATTTTAGAACAGGTCGGCTCCCATCCCAAAGCTCCATTATTTGACGAGTTATATGAAACAGTCATTAAACAAATAGCAAATAGCACCTTTAATGGCTGTGCACATATTTACTATACCACTTGTGTAATGACTGTTTAATATCTAATTCACTAACAAACCATTGTCCCTTTCCAGTCCAGCTCAGAGCCAGGCACCACCACTGCCAGACGTACCGGAGTGGTTTGGGATCTCTCATCATCATCACATCCGTGAGGACCTGCCTGAAGAGGCTGAACTGATCCGGACCAGAGAGATGACCTAAAATCTAGAGGCATGTGGTGTGTATGAGGACAACTTGGCATGGCACTTCACTGGCATGATGCATCTTTTCCCATTCCATTATATTCATATAGTCATAAATAAAGCTTGGAGGGGAAGTTAATGTAAGTGGTTGACCACAAGTGGATGAGACAATGTTTGAAAGTTTTTGTTTAATGTTTTGTGTGTCGTTTATGAAGTGGAGAAAAAAGTAGTAACCCTTCCGTTAAAGTTTTGTTTGAGTGCAGCTTCACCATGTGTTTTGTGCTCCTGTTATTTTCCAGATTGACTTGATCTTGAACTTGATGACACAGGACAATCTGACAAATCCTGACAATCTGGATTTCCTCAAGGACAGCTTGTTTTAAGAATCTGGATAAACGCTGAATCAGGAGTCTCAATGGTGAGAGATGTAGAACTGAAGTGAACTGAAGTGAAGAAACATCTCTTCAAGAAACTGAAAAACTAGAGTCCATTTTTGTTTGCTGATGTTCGTCACTGTGCTGTAGCTTGGCCTGCTGCAGCACAACCTTGACTAACAGGAAAGAAGGTTAATGTAGTGAGATTCCAGCCTGTAAAGACACAATGCTGCTACTATGTTCTGTCTCATATTGGTGGAGGCATTACATTCTGCTACAAGCGTCTTCAGCTCCACAGAAGCAGCACCTTAAATGGTGAGTGCACACAGCAAAGACAATGACGAAAGTTTAAGTAAAAACAGAACGACTTTAGATATTTTAGTAGACGATCTCATGTCTCTGGATGAGGGCACTTCTGATTAAATCAAATCAAATCAAACCAATTTTATTTATGTAGCCCAAAATCACAATCACATTGTGACAATGGGCTTTACAATCTGTGCAGTAAAATTAACGTCTGTAGTTCTCTTGAGGGAGAAAACAGTTTGAATAGTTGATTTCCACCAGCTGCAGCAACTTCCTCTTTCTGACAAACAAATCTGTTTTGTTTGCTTCGTTAGGGTGCAATCTAAAATCAGACTGGTGGGGAATCTGGAGAGAAAAGTGTACATTTCCCACTTGAACCCACAGTCCTTCACTTGCCCTATGAAGGCCAATGACAAGTGAGGACACGTGATTTGACAGTTGTCAAGCAAATATTGTCATTTCTAATTTTCTTTTAACTTATTTTCTTCCAGTAAAAAGGATTAAAAACTGTCTTCTTATTGCAGCGATCAGATGCACTTTACTTTGCCAGCTCACTGGCCTTTATTTCTATCTGTTTCAAATTGGGAATGAGCACAACATGGCTGATTGGACTCGATTGAAAAATGAAAAATAGGAAAACGGAAAAAAATGTATTCCTATCTCACAATATATCAGACTTTGAGCCTTTGTCTGCCTGCTCAGCAATGTGTCCAAGGACATTCCTTTATTTACGTTGATCTATTTAATTGTTCTACATAGGTTATTTGGCCATTTTCATTCATTTGTAACTTGTCGGGTTAAACGCATCTCAAGCTTCACACACTCCTTTTCTTTCCTACCTTGTTATGTGCCTCATATTCTCACATACAGTATTCTTGTTGAGATTCATGGGAGGCCTGTTGTAAGGTAGACTGAAGTCAGATCATTGTCACCTCCTCGCTCCATACCAAGAGAGGAAACTTCACCAGCCAGCCATTGTTTATTGTTTATTTTGCTTTGCATGCTTATCGTGCTTTTTGTATTGCATTAAATGTTAATTTGCCTTGTCGATTCTTTAAATTAAAACTGTGAATGTTCCTTTTTTCCAATATTTGAGCTGCCCAGGGGTTGATGTGAGAAGAGATGTTAACTTTAAATACAGCTTTAGAGATTTGATCATCCATTCTGCAGGCTTTGAAACAGGGTTACCCAAGCAAGGTATATATCAGTGTAACTCAACATTTTAACTTTGCATGTGATATTCAAAGAGATTTAATGACACAGAATAACAGCAGCAAAACACATAAAAACACAATAACAAACAGGTAAACAAGGTTAAAATGCCCTTTCTTGTGCTAATCTGCTAAGTGCTAAGTATGGAAGCTTGCCTGCAGTCGCCTTCTGTAAATAAAGTATCTACTGTAAGTGTTCAGGCAGACATAAGAAAACTTGACCTGGATGTAATACTGACCAATGTCCAATGACCAATGCCTGTTTGAGGGTGACTGAACACACGTTAATGAACAGCAACGTAATCTGAAGACTGTAAAGTGAGTTATGCTAATACAACTAATGACTTAGTTTTGACTGATAGGTGTAAATCACTTGTTTTCTTGCTGAAGAAAATCATGTAATGTGCATTTTTACTGTAAACTTTCAGTAATTAGTGTGAAGAGAAAAGATCTTTGATAACCCGCTCAGCTGTGATGCACCCTCTACATCTCTGTTCAGCGGCGTGGCCAGGTGATTCCACAATGTGCCGCACCTCGATCTCGGCAGGGCGGAATTGATTTCTGTTACTGTTCATCCACCTGTGGGCCTGTCACTTCTAAATTGACAAGAGCTAAAGTCCCGACTAAATGAGCAGCCCAGACATTCCTGCACTGTGCATATTGCGTATTGTTGTATATTGTATATACCTACGTTTTACTGCAATTTTTGTTTCATTTTGTTACTTGTTTGATTTATGTTAAGTTAGCCTCTATTTTATGATTTATCTTATTTTATTGAATTTTATTTTATGTTAGCTTATTTTACTCTTTCCTACCTTTGTACTGAAACTTTTGCACAGCAATTTCCCTCGGGATAAATAAAAGCTTCTTGAATCTTGAATCTTGAATAGGTCTTGGAAATCATGGTGCTACATTTAATGTGACATTGTTTTTGTAGAAAAAAAGAAAATGGTACAGATGCCCACAAGTGAAACCCAAAGTCAATCAATAAGTGCCAAAAAAAAGCACATGTTTAAGGGTCAAAGCCAAGGCCATCGCTACGTGCTGAAAAGTGGTGGGGACCTAAGAGGTCAGTTGGAAAACACATTTTTTGACATGGTCTTCAACCAACCTTCAAGAGGCTTTTTCCTTTTGCCAGGCTGCCATTGTGAATAATAATTTGTACTTAATGACTTGCCTGGTTAAATAAAGGCTACATAAAATAAAATAAATGTGATTTCAGGCAATGTAATCAGGGGATGAGGTCAGAATAGATAATAAAGGTGTCCAAAATAATTGTAATGCCATTACAATGGAGCACTGAAGTTAATATAATTCAATTTATTAGTTTACATCTTTAAGTTCAAGCTAATGTAAACTCACAATGCACATTATTAAGTTATTATGCATTTAAAAAAGGTGGGGATATGTGCCCAGTGTAAATAACACCTGTGCTTGAGGGCCTTATTTAAGTGAATATGAAAATTAACAGTAACTCAGTTATTCTAAATGAGTAAAATTCTTAGGTAGGTTAAAAATAGGTTAACACTTGATAATAAATCAACTGTAATTGTATAATAAATTTAACTTTAGGAAACAGTTATTCTATATTAATAATAAACAATGCTTATTAAACCATGTATTGAGCAGTGTAAAGATTTATCAACATGGCCAATGCCGTCCAAATGTTTATAGATCTATTAATTATTCACAAAGTATAGACGTCAGTTTCAACTTCACAACAAAACCTTGCTAAATAAATGGTTTATGATGCATTTCATTGTTTGTCTAATTAACTATATATCTACCATTTATTAATGATGGTTATTATAAAGTGTTACTTTAAGATTAAGGCAACAGCCCTGCCCTGTTTAGTGGCCCAAGCAACATCAGAGTGTTGAGGTAGGGAAGCCATGTTGCACAAAAAAGTAGCTCTAAAACTATGAAGCCAGAACAGTGACAGCGAATTATGGCCTTGAAAATAACAATGGTCATTGAAAACAAAACCTGACCTAACAAAGGACACATTCGTATTGAAACATTTGTATTTGCAAAAGTTGAAAAAAAACTTAAAACTTTTGTTTTTTGATATTTTGGGGTATTTAGTTGTGTTTTTCAATGACAGTCTTCTGATTTTTCCTTCAAGTCTGTCTTTTTTCAGTGACAGGATTTTATTATGATTGACACTGGAGGGTGACAATGGGTTCAAAATAGGTTTGAACAAATTGATTTAATCATTCACAATGTGTTGTTTTCCATTAGCTTTTTGGCAGTAGAAATGTGAAGTAACAGAAAAAGCACTACAGTACAATCACATCAAATTTGTATTCAAGTCAATCTACTTAGTGACTGAACTAACTTATCTTCTACAGCTGCATTGGCTACATGATGTGTTCCAGTGTTCTTTGCACAGCACATTTCTGTACGCCACAAACCGACCATGATTTGACTGGTCCACTTTTAAACACGACACAAGCACTCATACATATACATACATACATACATATTACCTGTTAGCAAATGGACATCCCTGTACCAACAACAAATGTCTATTTAACACAAGTGGTTTTAACAGATTTATTGGATTCCAGACAGCAGTTGGCAAACACTCAATAAATAAATATAACATTGTCTTTCGGCAGGTTCGATGGATTCAACTTAATTAAGAAACATGAAAACTTATTTCAAAATTCTATGATTTAGACAGAACATGTGGAAGGGCCACAGGAAACCTCAACTGAGAGGGATGTCGCGTTCAACTACTAAAAGAATTCCAACAAAAAAAGAGATGTCGTTCATGTTGAGAAACAACACACACTGGCTCAAGAACTTGGAAGTAACATGACAAACAAGGCAGAAATCCTCAGAGCCTGAAGGTGATCATACATTCTATCCTTACAAGGCAACAGGTAGATAAAGGCGACATCAGTATCTAGATTGTTCATTATCATGATAAAATAGTTAACTCCTGATCAAAGGCATTTTAAACAAGATCTTTCCAAACAAACTGTCCCATCCAGTCTTAAATATTAAAACTCTAAACTCAAATAAATGAAAAATATGCCAGAAGAACAGAGATTGTTTCACTCATTTTCAATAAAGTAGCTAATCTCACAGGTTCATTTCTTATTTGGGTTTAAAAAATAAAAAAAATAAAAACAGATGTCAGACTAAATTTCAAGGGAGATGGGTTTGGTTTTCCAGGTTTACATGCTTCAAACATTCACACTTGACATCACAGATGCCACCTAAACAATCCACAACTAAAAGCATGGTTCCTATACAAAAAAGAGCAAACAACATTTCTGCACATTCCCCCTCTCTTATCTTTCATTCAAAGTGCTAAAAGTACATCAAAAGCTGGTTAAAAAAAGGCTGTGTTAATTGGCTGTGGCTGGTTTGAACGGACAGAATAATCCCCGTTTGATTAGTGAAGATACTTGTTCACTGGGCAACATTTTTAGTACAATTCACTTTCACTTCAGTTCAGTTCAAAAAAGAAGATTCTCGCTACAAAACCCCATAAAACTTTATACCAGATGACATTTCCACTTTGTCTTGCAATCATCAAGCATGAGGAATTCTATTTTGGAAATGCACCAACATGGTATATGGATTGCAATTTGTTTGAAATCAGCATGAATTGATTGTCATCCTGGTGGAAGGTTCCCGCCTCTTCATCCACCTTATGTGTTGAAGCTCTCATCATACGAAGGAGGAGCCTCTGTAACAGACAGCATGGGACCAGCTGGTTACAACACAAGCACATTTCGCAAGCGAGAAATTATAATGAAGGTGGTTATTGTGCCTTCTATAATAATGGTAGTAAATGGTAAAAATAACCATGTAAAACTTGCTGTTAATACATTGACCGTACTTCCAATCATTTTTAGTCTTCTTACAGATGCCTGATTTGACTAATGATGTTATGCAGTATGTGTGTCTTCACAACAAGCACCTACCAAACACCTTATCTTCTCTTTGACTGCTGTACAAATCTAGTGTTTTTTTAAGAGAATATAAACTGTAAAATAGAAATATTTGATTATTTTCTTTACCCAAAAATTACTATCTAGTATTGTCTGCAGGTACTCCTTTCAGAGCATGTTCACACATACATGGATGCAGGCGAATGTCTACTGCCTGCTAAAAGTGGGCAGTGCAGGATGTGAGGCACATGTGATGGTAGTCGTCCATTTGATGGGTCAACCACACACACGCCTTTTCCCATTAGTCGTGGTTGTGACTTTGCTGGTCAAAGGTCACCAATGTTGGACTCCTCACAAAGCTAAGATGGGAATTTCTGCCACAGGATGCAAATGTTTTATTAGCCCCTCCGCTTGCACAGAATGGATGTCAAGTAGGCAAGCATTCACCACTGCTGATTTTGCATATGTGTGACCATGCCGTAAGGCTGCATGCAGCCCCAACAGCCTGTACCAATCAGATAGGGCAGTCTGTATGCACCACTGCTCCAACTTATCATTTTGAACTTAGCAAAAATGTTGATCTATGCTTGTCTGAGACACATGACCTAACTATTCACCTCTTTTATCTATAGTGGCTGGACAGTATACATTCCAGTCTACAGCCATGACCAGAGCCAGGATGAAAGTGAGCGTGTACCAACTGACCTTGTGGATATGTCGAGCTGCCATAGTCTGGAGGCAGGATGAGCGGTGCTGGCATTGAGCTAGCACCCTCAGGGGGGTATGGTGCTGTGGACCCACTGAAGACAGGCTGACTAGGTGCAGGGCTGGGCCCATTGGGCTGCTGGTTCTGGGGGAAAAAGAGGCCAGGGGCATAGCTGAAAGCATTGGGTGACACTAGCTGTGACTGGCGCTTGTTGGGGAAGCCATCGTTCCCACCCTCTGCTCCCTGGTGGTACTCAGCTGGAGGAGCACTGGGGGAATTATGGGAGGACATCCTGGAGCGTGGCGCGGGACGGGGAGCAGGTTTTGGTGCAGAGCGACGGGGCTCTGTGGGTGTAGTAGCAGAGGTGGAGGTGGATGCGTCAGGGTTAGAGGTAGAGACTGGTACATCTTCAGCTGCAGCAGAGGAGGGAGGAGCTGCGGTTTTGGAAGGCCGCAGTTTTTTGTCAAGTGAGACATTTCCAATGTGGATGGGTAACATCAACATGACGTCAGGAGACTTTAGACTGACCTGATTAATCAGAGGGAGAGAATCTTTGTTACATTTACAGGAGGAATACAGAATTTCCTCCAGCCTAATCTTGTGTTTTTTTCTCTTCCAATGGCTTCCTACTAGACACTGTATTGTTTAGAACCAAAACTCATAAAGAAAAATACAGCATTTATTAGCGCAGCCAACAACAACAACAAACTCTGGACAGAGTTTCATCAAGATTTCCATAATTTCATTAATTAATTATCAATGTCTTTTTGTGTGTGAATACCCGAAATCGATAAACAGTTCACAAATGGTCTGCAACAATTGCTTCCATTATCTTGCATCAAGCAAATGTTGTATTCATTTGATAATTACGCCAACAGAATGTCATAGTGAAGCCATTTTTTAGGTGGAGAATCTGTAGGCTGGCTTCATCGATCCATTAAAGTGATGGCTTCTGCCACTTATTCAGACATGAGACCTACAGTAATATTTCCATCACAGTTAAAGGAGGAGGGGAAGGGGCTATAAACATAGATACCCCTCACAAGTTGTCTTCAAATGGCGGGGTGTTTGTCCAACACTCAAAATCACAATAACCACGACCACAACACAATACCTGACGGTGTAACAGAGGATGAGCATATCTTACTTTGACATAATATTCAATCTTTATGAGTTCACAGCCAGCGAGGGAGGACTGAGGAAGAGGAGGAACAATGATCTGCTCCTTCCACTCCACCAGCTTGCCGGCCTTCACCACACCACCCTCCACCTCCGCAATTGTCCTCACATCATGGGTGGGTCTCTTTGTCTCGTAGGTCACTCTCTGAAAACACACATGAAAATGGAGACATGACTCAGTACATGGTGAATGGGGAATGCAATTTCTCAAGAGGCAGGCAGTGAATACAAAACAGGAGGATTTATTCCTGCGTACCTCAAGAGTACACAACCCTCATTCATCAAAGTGTTTACTTAACCTTTGAATCCTGCACAAATCTATTAATAACCATTTCAGCCACCGCATCAAGACATAAAATAAAACTCTGACATCTAATCACCTCATAAAAGTGTTCTGTCTGTTAGCAAACAGATGTCCATTTACACATCCATCAGACACAGTCAAACAGAAACACAGTCATGTCTCTACCGTACAAATAAAAGTAGAATATTAACTCTCTTAGTTTGGTCTCCACCTCCTCGTGAGAAATATGCTACACAGCGTGCAGCAGTTAATCTGTAAATGTCTGCTGCTCGGTGTTGGGCGGCTAGTGTACAGCTGCTGCTGGGATCAAGGATCCCAAACAGGCAAGTTAATAAGCTAGAGATCAAAACAGACCCGACAGCTGCTGCATAACTCCGGAGAGCCAAGGGGAGCTGCAAGGTTGGTTAAAAAAGGCTATCTGGGTTTCTTTTACATTACAGATAGTGGATTAATCTATTGGCAGCATACAAAATATTGATAGGTATAGCTTTAATCTTTATTCCTAACTTCAGCTTGTTGTCAGCACTTGGAATGTTTGAATTCCAAATCCCTTTAAAATTAACCCCACATTTAGAGTACCAAGATACAGACAGTCATCCTCTCAAAACAGAGGAGGCTTGGGGACTTGAAGGTCGGCGGTTCAAGTCCCACTCGGACCAAAAAAGTATGAAAAGTATTGAGCAAGGCACCGACCCCTAACACTGCTTGTTGCGCGCCGTAGCATGTGTGTGTGTGTGCCTGTGTGTAATGTGAGTGGAAAAGAAAATAATTTCCCAATTTGGGATTATAAATAGTACATAGGAGAACTTCCCAAACATGGCCACCTGAGTGTCTGACTATTAATCAGGCCAAAATTAATTATTTCAGAACTAATAGGCAACAGACCAACGTACAAGTCGAGCTGATTTTGGTCTTTCAATGGGATATGTTGACTGGATTTTAACATAAGACATTTATAGAATAATTCCAGTCTTGTGCCTCAACATTGAATCTTTTGTATATAACCACATTCTCAAATCATCCATTCAGTTAACAGATGACTTAATATGGGACGACTAGAAAACATTGACTTCAGCAACAAAACAAAAAAAAGGTGCTTTACAAAAGGAAGGTGAAATCAGCAACAGAAAGAGCAGATGATAATACAGCAGTCAAATTATAACATTGATACATTACAGTAGTCTGTAATGGTAGAGTTGGAGGTAGAAACAATCTATTTTGGTCTGTAAGCCTGGACATATCCTATGTTTACCTGCATCAGGCTAGCAGCCATGTTGCCTGTGGTCTTCCCAGACTGGTTGTGGATGTTTGCCATCACCTGGATGATCTGGCCTGGTGTGTATCCCTTCATGTCTGTCTGGGCCTTCAGCACTACTGTGCCTGTTTTCACCAGCATGTAGGTGAACTGCTGGGTGACTGCAGATGAGCAGGCTTCCTGCATGGAGAGAGGCAGTGTTAGAACATCATGAGCGCATTTAAAACAATGACACGCGTGACCTTTTGATACACTAAACTATTTTCTTTCGTAGTCAGATTATGTCATTACCTTAGGTTAGATGACAAGATAGATGGATAAATATTAGTCTCATGTCTGTGTAGGTGTCAGAGTTAAGATGTAATTAACATAGCTTATTGTAAAGACTGGAAGCAGGGAAACATTTTGTCTGTCTAAATCCAAAATGAATGAGTGCACCATTTCTAGGTGAACAAAAGCTGTGCCTGCTAGTGACTGTGCAGCGTTTCAGGGAGCCCTTTCAACCTTACCATATACATACATCTAATGATGTCTCACCCATATGTCTGGCAGTTCATTCAGGTTTAGAAGGCTTAGCAGGTAGAAAGCTTTCTCTGTGTTGTAGTCCTTAGCAAAGCGCGGTGTGTCAATGAAAGCCCTCACTCTGTAAACGATCCTCCCGTAGTTGCCTTCAAAAGATGTGGGCGCAGTGCCTGTTGGAAGGAGGTCAAATACACATTAGTTTTACCACACAAGAGCAAATACAGACCAATAGGTTGTTAGAACAACGTTACTGCACAATTTCCGCTTTCCCTTCTTATCTTTGACTGTTTTTAAAGACGCGGGTCGCTACTCACTCACATAGAGTTTTGATTATCTTACAACAGCAATAAAGCACACTTGATGTTATATCACAACCGAGAATTATAGCTCATGCTATATAAGATGACAATGATCTAGCTTTGCAAAAAAAGAAGATTTTTCTTATTCCATAATCTATACATGTAAACTTGAAAACAGACTCCAGAGAGTCTCCTGATACACCTTCAGGCACTCTAGTGGTGAAAGTACAAACAAGTTTCAAGTGACAGATTTACATTCAAAACAGTCAAAAGACCAGTTGGATTGCTTTTGAGTTTCTGTGATGTTCACTGTCACATGTGGAGAAGGCTTTACCAGGAAAGATCTTGCACAGCTGCAGCAGATAAGAGGCCTAACAGAGGCTAAACACAAGGGCTGGCTGTGTGACAGCCCAATTTAATTAACTATGGCACGTAGACAGGAAGTGAGGGACAAGGTGTGCTTATCTCTGAGACTCCAAGGTTTGGAAATTATTTAATTGTTTGTATATAGAAACTTAACACGACCAGAGTTATTCAAATGTCTTTAATGGCAATATTTTGACATTTAAAGTTATTAATATTACTCACATAAGAGACCAGAATGTATCTACCATGATCAGAGTTAACTTCTTCATTGTCTTGATGTATAACACCTATCAGTTTTGTGATGATCTTTTAAATTATTGTTCATCAAAAATGTGCTGATGTCATCGGGGAGTGCTCTCACAGATTGCACTAAAATGAGTAAGTGGAACAAACCGACAGCCGCTGACATTACGTGACATGGTGGTTGGTCTCAAAATTAAATGGAATCTTGAGGATGATCAGTTTCATTACAGACCCAGCCCTCACAACTTTTATTCAGACGGTATATATCAGAACATTTTTCATATTTTTCCTCATTCTGTGAATTATAAAAGATTTGATGTGTTAAGTTGTCGCCAAGCACTGCCATCAGGCACTTGATGTTCCCAATTTCCATTTGTTTAGTAACTGCTGGAGAAGTGACAATAATAACTACAATTAAGTTTGCAGGGTTCCATACCGACAGTGCTTTGGTGGACACGAGGCATTTCATGTCTGCCGTTTGGTGCTGGGCAGCTACTGGCTGCTTTTTATGCATACTGCAAGTATAAGATTAGAACCCTTAGACTTTTTGTTCCCCCCTTTCTCCATGCACCTTATAAGTAGCTGAAGTTGTGCTGGAAAAAAACAAACTCTGCATGCTGCTGCTGTTTAGCCCTTCACAGGCAGTCGGTTTATCAGAGCTTTTTCACCAGAAACAACTGCCTGCTGCTAATTAGAGTGGTAAAATGTACTGGAGAGTTGTAATTCTCTTAGGGTTCTTTAACATGAGCGTCACCTTTGACAATGCACATGGTTTCTGGATCCATTGATGGTATTAAAAAAAACAATTATTTCAGCAGCTTTAAATTGTAGTATAATCTAAAATTGTCACATTGAAAATACTACCTTTATGTAATCAGTTGGGCAGGTTCAAACACATACTGTAAATTAGTTTCACACAGCACTCACAAGCCAAAGTGAACGATGGGATAAAAGTCTCATCCTCACTGCTGCTCAAGCATAACGAAAATTAGGGTAAATATCCACATGCCAGGACATGTCCACCAGGCAGTGAGATGTGAGGACAAAACACAGACACACAAACAGAGGAAAGAATGTGCCGTGACAAGTGTTCATTCCATCACTCCAAGCTCCTACCTGGTATGAGAAACTTGAAGGGAAAAGTGTGTTCTCCCTGTTTCAGGGTTCCTGTGCGGGACAGAGAGAGCACAGATAACATCCGTCAGTAGAAACAGTAACAATCGCCCTGCTGTTTCTCAACACGTGAATATGCCTCAAGGGTGCATGCAGTGTCCACAGGAGCCTCAGTCTTTACAGGCTTTACTAGGGGTGTAACGATACACAAAAATCACGGTTCGATACGTACTTCGGTTTGGAGGTCACGGTTCAGTTCATTTTCGATACAGTATGGGAACAAAATGCAAAACATAAATTTGCTTGTTGTGTATTCAGAACTTTTGTAAACCAACAATTTATTGTAACATACAAAATACGCAAATAAAATAAAAAAAAAAAAAAAAAAAACTGTTGTAAAGTGCTGCCTGGTAATTAACTTTTTAAGTTAAAAAATGATTCTCAAATAAACAAAATATTTATAAAATAAGCTTTTCAATGAACAAAATATTCTCAAACAAAAACTATATGAAATATTATAAATATAAATTCCTCACAGCTTGTTAAAGTCTTTTAACAAAACTTTTCCACAAGTAAAGTGCAGCACTAACAGTTCCAGCATGTAGCCCTGTTCAGTTGTACACAACCTTCATATTTTTTGCCAGAAAGATTAACTCGTCCACATTGACTCCACATTTGTGAGTACAGGCTTTCATTACGAAGATATAAGGATGAAAATATGCACTTTTGGACGATTTATTGACAGTCGCGTTTTTTGGACAGGCATCGACACAGTCACCTGCACTGTCACTGTGCTCTGTAGCACTCGTCGAGCAGTGGTTTGTAGTGGTCCGGCATCTCCGTGTGGCATATTAGTGTTCAAGCCACGTCAAAATGAATATACATATACATGACTTGGATCGATGAGCAAGGGTGATCGGAATGTTTTTCCTGGTTAGCGGACATGGCCGAGGTTAGCGGACATGGCTTCTCAA